>VUQH01020506.1:1124-27095 GCA_015106775.1 Etroplus canarensis | reverse complement strand
GCACCCCCGCACCATCACACCTCCTCCTCCATGCTTCATGGTGGGAACCATGCATGTAGAGACCATCCGTTCACCTTTTCTGCGTCGCACAAAGACACGGTGGGTGGAACCAAAGATCTCAAATTTGGACTCATCAGAACAAAGCACATATTTCCACTGGTCTAATGACCATTCCTTGTGTTTCTTGGCCCAAACAAATCTCTTCTGCTTGTTGCTTTTCCTCAGTGGTGGTTTTTTAGCAGTTATTTGACCATAAAGGCCTGATTCGCGTAGTCTCCTCTGAACAGTTGATGTAGAGATGTGTCTGCTACCAGAACCCTCTGTGGCATTTAACTGGGCTCTGATCTGAGGTGCTGTTAACTTGTGACTTTTGAGGCTGGTAACTCAGATGAACTTATCCTCAGCAGCAGAGGTGACTCTTGGTCTTTCTTTCCTGGGGCATTCCTCATTCGAGCCAGTTTCGTCGTAGGGCTTGATGGTTTTTGCAACTGTACTTGGGGACAATTCAAAGTTTTTGCAATTTTCCAGACTGACTGACCTTCATTTCTTAAAGTAATGATGGACTGCTGTTTCTCTTTACTTAGATGATTGGTTCTTGCCATAATATGAATTCTAACAGTTGTCAAATAGGGCTGTCAGCTGTGACTTCTGCACAACACAACTGATAGTCCCAACCCCATTAAGGCAAGAAATTCCACAAATGAACCCTGAGAAGGCACACCTGTGAAGTGAAAACCATTTCAGGTGACTACCTCATGAAGGTTATTGAGAGAATGCCAAGAGTGTGCAAAGCAGTAATCAATGCAAAGGGTGGCTATTTTGAAGAATCTAAAATATAAAACATTTTTTGAGTTATTTCACACTTTTTTTTCACTGCACAATTCCATATGTGTTCATTCATAGTTTTGATGACTTCAGTGAGACTCTACAATGTAAATAGTCATGAAAATAAAGAAAAACCATTAAATGAGAAGGTGTGTCCAAACTTTGGACTGGTAGTGTATGTTAGCAATACATTGTGTATACGTCCATTTAACATCAGCGTTCTGCGTATGCCAGCATTTTAGTGAAATTTGGATGCGTTGGCATAAGCTAGTTAAATGGTCATGGTGTGACAGGGCCTTTATAACATTAATCATGCATTGTAGAATCTTCTGTATGCAAATTCCTGATTCTTCTGCCAATGTCATGGCGCATGTCTGGGACCACTACAGGGTCATAGATACAGTTAATTCCCTGGGGCAGTTTTTGTTGAAGTGCTTGCAGGATCTGAAAGTCCCACAATCAGCAACTGTTTGGTGACTTCTGATTACTTCCCTGGGAGAAAAAAGCAGTGGCTGCAATAGTGATGTTACTTCAGTGTTCAGCTTTGGCAACAGAGGGAGAGTAAAACAAAATCAGATATGAAAAATTGTCTGAGGGAAAAATGAAAACTGGAAAAAAGATCACCTCTGCAGCAGTCTCCCTTTGATGTATTAGATTGTATTAAAGCACCCAGCTTAAGTTTACTTAGTCTATCTTTGCCTGTTTGGACACAATGATTTCAGTGTTTCGGTGCCTCTGCTTTAAATGCAGGGGGAACAATATCATTCATCTGCTTCTTGTAGTGTTGACATGATAAGTGACCGCACAGTCACTGTTGTTTTTAAATGATCTTTTCTCTGCAAGCCCTCCAAGATGCATACTCTTCTCTGTTTTAGATATTGTGATTGAGTTGTGTTTGAAAATGTAACTGTGTGTAATACATCCAGTGATCATTGAAAAAGAAAATGAAAGTACCATTATGAAGGGATTTTTATGACAGAGAAAGTCTAATGCCATCTTTGGTCAGAGTAGGTTAGATGTGTCACAGAAAGAGCATGTACTGTATATAAAAGATGGATGTAGCCTCCCTTTTGTAAGTGAATCTCTTTTTGAAGCCTGGAACAAAGCATGTTGACCCTAACTATCTTAGTGCTTTGGATCCTCTGCACGCTCGTGTGGTAGTAGCTAGTCAGCCACAAGATAGGCCCACCTTAAATCCTACCCTACTTTATTCTTTTTTATTGAAACAAACTTGGACAGTAATTTCATGAAATGAACATCACGTTATGAACAAAATGGATATCATTTCATCTTCAGTAAGACTTGAAACTTGTGACCGAGACCGTACACTTGCCAGGAAAGTCTGTGCTTATCTTGTTTTTGAAACCAATTTTATAAAAGACCAATTTTGCCCCCCTGCTGGCTGTTAGAATGGCTGCAGGTTTAAGACACTTGAGCACTTGCTTCACTTGTCAGACCTGAAGATTATATCAATCGTTTATGTAAAGTTTATGAGAAATGGTGGTTTCATTACATTGTGCCCAGTTGAGAACACAGAGAAGGTAAACTTATAGATAGATAGATAGATAGATAGAGTTTGTTCCTTCTGTTGTGATTTTCACTGAATTTCCTCTAAGAATTGAACCCACTATAGGAAAAACCAAAGTACAAATATTATCACAAATGATATAGACACATACAACTATGAGCCATACAATTTTAAAAACAAAACAAATGAAAGGGAAGACAAAGGCTGAAGTGTGTTTTATTAGAGTTCGATTCTGGTAATGTGTGTTATTGTTCATCTAATGCAGTGTTGATTTGTTTTTTCTGTTTGTTGCAGCCCAGCGTCAGTGGGATGGAGCCTCCCTTTGGGGATGCCTTTCAGAACTACTCATTTGACCAGGCTCTGACCAGCACTGAGCTGCTCACCACCAGCTCTGACCCAGATTTCATGTACGAACTGGTGAGTACACACACACACACGCGCACACGCACGCAGTGATCTACTTACAGACATCAGGCCTTGGTAACCATCTTTTGAGTCCGTCTTCTTTTCACATCAGTCACAGCTGCTCATGCTGAGCTGACAGTGAGTTGCATCCAAATGAAGGAGCTGAGTTTAAAGGTCAACAACTCAATATCCTCGCCCATCATATGCACAACAGCTTTCTCAACAAAGATGAAGTTGTTTTACTGCATGGACATTAATTTATTGCCAAGCTGATTGTTTTTAAGTGCTACTATTGCTTTCATGCATCCCTCAAATAGGCCTTTGTGTCTTTTAATTTAAAATATTCAAGAAACTCTACTAATGAGGAACAGCACAGTGGTGCTGTGGTTAGCACTGTTACCTCACAGCAAGAAGATCCTGGGTTTGAATCCACCAGCAGGTGGGGGCCTTTCTTTGTGGCGTTTGCATGTTCTCCTTGTGTCTGCATGGGTTCTCTCTGGGTATTGGGTCACTGATATAAACACAACGGTGTGGGACATCCATGGGAGCTCAGCAAATATGTATGGATGATTTGTTTGTAATCAGTTATATGTATCACGTGTGACGTTACTACAGATGTTAGCCGAACATGCAGTCGGCATATAATTGTGTACATTAACAAGTTGTTAATCTGTCCCCAGACTTATAAAACACATATATAAAAGAGACATATAAGCAGTTTAGATATGATGAGAGAGACACAAAATATCAGCCTCACTATCATGGCTAGTCACTGATTGCAAACAAGAAAGCACTTAGGATATGACACAACAGAACAGAGTTTGGCTCTCTGAGAAGCTTAAATAGAATGAAGCTATCATTCATGTTATAAATAACATCTGTGGTTCCTTTACGAGACTCATCAAAACATCTGCAGCAACATTAAGAGGCCTTCTTCCCAGCAAAAGTCGCACGTCATTTAAAAATATTAGAGTTGGAAGTAAATGGAAAGTTCCTTGCAGACCTTATAGCTTGTCAGATGTTTGCAGTTCTTTGTTTTTTCACAATTTACAGTGATCTTTAGTCATAGTGATAGGAGTTGTGAGATTTGTAGAAACTATAAAAAATATTTGCATGTGGCCAGCTTAACTTCCAGCCTGGTACTTATCAAAACAAAGACTTGTGCCCAGTTGTTTAGAAACTGTGTGACATTTGCCAGACTCACAGACAGGAGATGTGAGCTACCACTTATGTTGTCAGCTGCAGGTGTCTGTGTCAATTGACTGTCTCTTGTAGACTAAACAGTAGTGATTTACTGCCATACTCTCAATTTCTTGCACCATAGTAAGACATTAATGGGATGATGCTGTTCAGGATGACCTGTCATTGCCTACAGTCCTTCAATTGGTTATTCATTTGGTGTGACACCCATTTGAAACAACATTAGTTCTTCAATGTGCACTTACAGATATCCAAGCTCTTCTACACAAATGCTTTTTTCCAAGCATATTGAAAATCCTGGCACAGTTCTTCTGTGAATTGAGGCTGTCTGAGTGTCTTCTGCCTTTTTATGTATTCCCAGGCTTATTTCACGGTGTTGACATCTGAGCTCTGTGGGGGTCATACCATCTGCTAAAGGACTCCTTGGTCTTTTCCTGCAGATTCTTTATTACTTTGGCTGTTTGGGGCACTGCATAATTCATTTCCAGCCAATCAGACACCCACTTGCTGGTGGATAAGAATATGTTTCTTGGTTTGTAATTGTAAATGTTTTTGTAAAAGTTATCTAAAAAGCCTTACAGCATAGAACATCTTAATAATGAAAAGTTGACTTAATAGAATTTCAAAATATCAAATCTCATATCCTACCACCTGCCTTGACCTACTCTTTATCTCCTAAAATGCATTGGGGAATTTGGCACCGGTGTTCATTAAGAATCAAGGATGAACTGATTAGATATTTGTAGTTGAAGGTCTTATTTTTAACTCCACGATGCTTTTAAATTTTGCAAAATTTCACACAAGGTCTAATTGGATAAAAGGATGACCTTTTAAGGCTAATAGGTCAAAGGGATTCAGCATTTAAACAGTCACTGGTCGGTGCTCTGAACTCAGGAACACAATGGAAGTGTGTGACCATACTTCGCATTTGGTCAAATGCATAAATGTTGACAATAATCTTTGGTACCCCCACATTAAAGTCCTTAAGAGTCTTCACTACATGTATTGTATGAGTCTGGAGAGACAAGGTTATAAACTCCAATTTTACAGATTCTGGAGGCATACAACTGCAATGAGATAATTTTTTATTTTGCTCTTCTCATCAGGACAGAGACATGAGCCACCGGCAGAGCCCCTGCGGGGACAGCATTGTGGGAGTCGGAGATGGAGGGAAGGAGGTGGAAGGTTGTGTGGATCAGCTTATGGGGCTGGGTGAATGTGAGACGGTCTGCAGCAGCTCGGCGTTCGAACAGTGGGACTCCTACTGGGAAGACCTCACCAGGTACTGGGTTATTTATTATTATTTGTTTTTAGGTCAAATTAAAAAACTACAACAGCAAGTAATTAATTCATAAAACTTCTACCTCGCTTCAAACTTTCTGAAGCTGAAATGGGGTAAATTTAACAAAAACATGAGTTGTAAATGAATTGTAAAATAACTAGCAAGCAATATTTATTTACACTATAGTGCACTTTTCACGTAGTCACAAAAAATCTTTGAAAGCTTTAAAAAATCAAATACATAACATCAAAAACTAGAATCAAAGGCAATAAAAATAAAAGAGCAGTGAACAGGGAAAAAACAAAGGCAGGAAAAGTAGAGCCAATAAAAAAAAAAAATCCAAAGAAAAATTGTGCAGCAATACAAAAACTTAACAGAAAGATGAACAGTAAAATCTGCACAGTAAAAAAAAGTTAAAAGCAAAACAAAAAAGATTAACAATGGGAAAACACAGATCTACTACAAAAACTAGGTTGCATTTAAGGACAAGAGCAATTCCCAGTCTCTAAGAAAGAAGCGAAAACAAGTAGCCCCTAGCAGCAGTGTAAAATGCACCGGTTTCAAATAACCTGTGTCAAGCTTGTACAACAGGAATATTCAAATCACATGCAAACAGATCCAGTGTCTGATCAATCAGAGTCAAAATACTTTATTAATCCCAGGGGGAAATTGAACTTTGTTACAGATGCTCAGTTATTTATGAATAAATAATCTGAAAAGCAGAAAATGAAGATTAAAATATATAAACATATATGTATAAATTGCAATGTGTAACATAAATAACTCAAAGGTTAAACCCTATATGCAATGTGTACGACATGCTCTTATTAGATTGCCTCTCTGTTTTATTTCTTGTTTTGTGATAGTTTCATATAAATTATGTAATTTTAATTTTTTATTCTTCACTTCGAACCACTTGGGTTTGGGCACAAACCAGGAAGTCTGAAGCTATTAAGAGATGGATTCACATGTTGATTTTTTTGTTTTGCTTTATTATGAGTTTTGTTGTAATTAGGATAAATCATGACTAACAGCAACTTTTTTCCTTTAAAACCAAATGACACTTCCTCCACTTAGCCTGAATAAACTTTCCTTGAATGATTTATTTAAACACCACAAAAGTATTTTCTGAAGCAGGAAAAATACAAAAGTTGACGTGACATGTACTGTATTTTTGTGTGTTTACCAGTATTTGGGTAACAGTCATTCATCATCATTTTTCTGTCTCTTAAGCTGACTCTGATTGAGGAAGGAAAAAAGTCTAGAACTATTTTAAGAATATAAAATGGTAAATCTGCACATTTAGATCACACAAGAAATGAGGTTGTTGTGGTTTTCTGCATTATATAAGCTGAGGATTGGTGATACAAATGATGTTTCTGTCACCAGAATTGAGATCAGATGTGAAGTCAGTCTGTGAACCTCATGAGAAGTGACAGAAGTTTTAGAAGGTTTCTATAGAAGCAGGATTTGCTGCTGCTTACTAATACCCATCGAGGTACACCTTTTTGGTCCCAAAAAGATGCAGTAGTTGAATTAGTTGTTTTGTCTGGAGGCTGGGAGTAGTTTAAGAGGCCAGCAAACAACAAAGAAATTTGCTGCTGCAGTCTCCTGGGATCTCAGGTGATGCTCTGTTTGTCCTGCAGCTACCCTGATGTTTTGCTGCCAAAATCCTTTGTGTACTCTTCTCCCCAATGTTTAGTATGAGTTGTGTGCAGACAATCATCTGTGAAAAACAGTCTATTAAAACTGGGGTGGAATAGTGCTGGTTGTGGCAGGGTTGTGGGAAATCTGTTGCATACAGACTTGATTTGGGTTGTGTTTAAGTGGAACAGAGGGAAGGTCTTTATCTTTTATGTGTGAGTCATTCTTTTCCAGCCTGAACTAAAGTGTTAGGAAGTATGTTTCTGCCTCTATAGAACTTTATTCTGTTGTATTTTCTTCTCGGGTGACATCAGCCCTCACTGTGGTTTTAACACACTACAGATTTCTTCACCACACAGAGAGGGCCTTTAAAATCTCTTTTTTGTTCTGTTGTTATTTTGTGGTATGAAGAGGATTCACTGCCTTCAGGTTTCCAAAAGTTGCAAACTTTAAATTAAACTAAAAGCAAAATTTACAAGTGAAAAACAAATCTGAACAACTTTAGATTTGCTCTATGCGGTGTGATTGTTCTGACCTGGAACACTTCAGCTTAAAAAAAAAAAAAAACTATTTCTGCAAAGATGCAAGTGAAAGTAGAAGAATGAAGCTGTTGTGTGCTAAACTGTTTAAATGTTGTGTGATTGGACCAGTGCCATCATGTGACAGTTGCCATCACAGTTCTAGACAAGTGCACTTCCACATTTAGCATCTCTCCCAAGAGAACACAAATTTTAATTTGTGGATTGCAGTGAATAAATGTTTCCATCACTGGTTTTGCTAAACAACTCCCAATTATTTGCTTCAAACTGATTAATCAGTTATTTATTTTCAAAGGCCTCTATCACTTTATAGTAATACATTTTTTATTTTTGTTTGAACACCAACTTGAATATTATAGTGCTTTTCAGTTGATCAACTAATTGATCATACAAGTTTGCAGGCCTGCTTGCAAGAAAAATATACATCTACAAGCAAATATTGTGAAGATGTAACAAGGTTACATAATTCAAGTGTTGACCAAATTAGGGCACAGCCATGTCACAATGACAAGTCAGTGAAATGTTCCACTGTTGACATTTGGGCATCTCTCTGTATTTGACAGATACACACGGCTGACCAGCTGTGATATCTGGGGCACCAAAGAGGTGGACTTCCTTGGACTGGATGACTTCTCCAGTCCCTACCAGGATGAGGAAGTTATTGGTCGAACCCCAACGCTTGCTCAACTCAACAGCGAGGATTCGCAGCCTGTGTGTGAGACGCTCTACCCTCCCGTTGACCTGAGCCTGCCTGTCTCCCAGTCTCAGCCGTCCCAGCTTGCTTGTCACAGTAAGAGATTTCTAGTCCCTGGCCAAGGATCAGGTCCCAGCTCTGTTGGGCCTTCACCAAGCTCCACATCCTCCTCCCGTCCTTCACGCAGCCTTCTCCCAGACTTTCCTGAAGGCTCCCAAAAAGCGACCAGACCTGTTCCTTCCAGCACTGAGACTATGACTAAGACTCAGAACCACCTCAGTCTCACCCAGGACCATGGCCAAGCTCAAATCAAGCCCCTGGTGCGAGGAACCAAAATGGCAGCCCCGACTTCTTACAGCGCTGACTTTGTGCGCAAGGCTAAAGTCCGTGTCAGTGCTGTACATAAGACTCAATCTGACATGCCTCCCCAGACAGATTTTGAGAGGTCAGATCCCACTGTGCCTCTCTCCCAGGCTCAAGATGAGAAAGCCTCCACTTCAGCAAGTGCCACCTTAGTGGGACTTCCTGGTGCTGCCGCTGGCTGCTCTGGCAGTCTGGCAAGCTTTGAGAGGAGGGCAGAAGGAACAGTGAGGAGGGAGATGCCTTTAGGTCGGTCTGCTACTGTGCCTCAGCTGATTGAGGCAAACCAGGCGCTGGAGAGCAGCACTTCTGGGCTTGTAATCAGCGATAGTGTTGCAGGCGCTAGCAGCGGTAGTGGCAGCCTTTTGGTCATTGAGGGCACAGAGAAGAGCAAGGAGGAGGAGCACAACTACTCTCTTTTCCTGACCCGCAGCAGGCTGGCCAACAGAGCCCACTCACAGCTAGATGAGGAGGAGGAGGAGGAGGAAGAGGACGAGGAAGAAGTGGAAGAGGAGGAAGGAGATGGGCTGGAACTAGATGATGAAGACCACGATGAGGGTTTTGGCAGTGAGCATGAGCTGTCTGAGAATGAAGAGGAGGAAGAAGAGGAGGATGAAGACTATGAAGCAGACAAGGACGATGACATGAGTGACGCCTTCTCTGAGCCAGGTAGCTGCCCTCCATCAGAATGTTTCAGTTAATATTTGTAAACAGACTGCCTGTCACTATTTGAGTAATTTGTTGCTTAAGTTATGACTGTGCTGAAATTAAACTACACATTACGTGTTAACATTTTAAACTTAATAACCTTGTGCTATACTTGTATACCTTCTGTGGAAAGTAACAGTACTTAGATTGCAGTCATTAAATCAAAGCACATTTTTATTTTTTTTAATCTCTCTCTCTCTCTCTCTCTGTATCTCTCTCTCTCTCTCTCTCTCTATCTATCTATCTATCTATCTATCTATCTATCTATATATATATATATATATATATATATATATATATATAATTTTGTTATTTATTTATTTTTGCAAGACAGGCATTGTCAGAAATGTGCGCAAGAAATCAAAACAGAAAACATAAAGACCTAAGTGTATAAACAGCTTCTAAGATTGATAATTAAAATAAATCTCAAATCTTTAAATAGTTAAGTAATTAAGTCTTGTGTTATTCCATAACATTACCTGAGATTCATTGTCACATAGTCTTCTTCTGCACGAGCTGAAATCATTTGAATGCTCACATGACAGGGATGTTTGATCATGTTTTTACCATGCACCTATTATTAATCAAATTCGAGGACATTTGGATAACAAGTATTCAATTAGTAACCCTAATCTGATGACCAAAAACAAGAACAGTAATATGCTACATTATTGAAGTACAGACAAATGAAATGTGATTACTTGTGCTAATTTGATACTGATATAAATTGTTCTGTTTCTGTCTTTCCTCCCTTTTCTTGTGTCTTTTTCCTATGCTTCCATCAGGCTGTGACATGGAGCTGATGGATGACATTAAAGGACTCACAGCAGGAGTCTCCAGCCGGAAAAGAGGAAAGCGCCGTTACTTCTGGGAGTACAGTGAGCAGCTCACCCCCTCCAAACAGGAACGCATGCTCAAGCCGTCTGAGTGGGACAGACACACTCTGCCTAGCAACTTGTACCAGAAGAACGGGCCTCTCCATGGTACACATACGTGCACAACTATATGTAAACTGCATTCATGCAGCCTTTAAGGACTCTCTACACATAGCAGTTTGTTCAAAAGCTTGATGAGAATCTATTTTGATATAAAACTAAATAATCTTTCAGATTATAGTGGGTTTTTTTGTATTTCATTTGTACTGTCTTGATCTTAGAATAAAAATCCTTCAAAATTAAATAAATAAAAGCTGCATTTGGCATTAAAGGACTACGCTATGCTAAAAAAGCAAACTGCAGCAAACATACAAGCATGCAGCAAACTATTGCTCGTGTATCAATATCCCTATTTATTTAATTCTGTAAAGGGAGTTTTTTTGAAGTGTGTAGAAAAATTAAAATCATGAAGAAAAATTCCAGTGAACTTTGTTTGGTCTTAAACTACAGAGAGGAAAAACACATTTCTGCTTATAGGGGAGCAGTTGGCTGGTTATTTTTATCTTAATTCGATTTGAATTAACAAGTTCATGGCTCCCCTTGCTCGTGTTTTATTTTTTTCTGGCTGCTGAAACATTAACTATAGTGCGTGACTGGTCCCTAATTCCTTCATTTTGGTGCTTTTTATAAAGGAAAATACATGCTGAAGAAGTCTCGCCGCACAGACGTGGAAGACCTGACTCCCAATCCACGCAAGCTGCTGCAGATTGGCACTGAGCTTCGTAAACTGAACAAGGTGATCAGTGACTTGACTCCCGTCAGTGAGCTCCCGCTAACTGCACGGCCACGCTCTCGCAAGGAGAAAAACAAGCTGGCTTCCAGGTAAACCAGGCATGATGACGCTGACAATTTTAATTTTTATATGAAGTTTCATTCTTTTGAGCCTGATTGCAGTTTACAGTGTATCTGTAATAAAGATACTGATTTGAAAGTAATATTTTCCCAATTCTTAGTGAGACTTTATTTCCTGCCGTTCATTAGTAACTCTTTTCTCATTGGTTTGTATTGTAGAGCCTGTCGTTTAAAAAAGAAAGCCCAGTATGAAGCAAACAAAGTGAAGCTCTGGGGACTCAGCACAGAGTATGGTATGTTGGCTAACACTACATGTTTTACATTTTTTACCAAAACGACCTCTGCAAGTATTTTTTATGTTTTGTTGGTAGTGTATTCCTCTGACTTTAATTATAATGAAGACGATTTTTATCACATTTTACTTGTCCTTTTTTATTATCTTTATCACTTTAAAAATGTGAGTTTGAGTCATAAAAATGATCAAATAACTGCCTGTACTTTTATAATGTTTTTTTGTCTGCTGTCATTGTTTAAACTTCACCAAAAGATGAAATTACTTTATATCAGTATTTTTGTGTGAATGCTTCTCAGTGAATAATCTTCACTCAAACACGTTTTTCTCGTAGACCGGCTGTTGTTTGTGATCAATGCCATCAAGGAAGAGATAGTGGTGCGAGTGGAGGACTCTTCTCCGCGTCCAACCAACATGTCTGACACCCTGGAGCGACTCATCCAGGAGACACTTGGTGAGAATAAAAGAGGACTGTTGTGTCATTTAAAGAGCCCATCTTATGGTTTTTTTTTCTCTTCCCTTAGCATTATAGTCTTTTTCCTACGTGCAAAAGGTCAAAATCTACATAAAAGGAGTTCTTCTCTTCAACAGTCACAGTTGTGCTTTTCTTCCGTTACTGATCTGTGTCAGTATAGCTCCTTTCAGACATCAGCTTTTCCATTAATCTCACATTATCTGAAGGTGTAGAGTTTATGTGTGAATGAGCATCCCAGATATGTTAAACCCTTTGTGTGGCAAATATTTGTCATGCACTTCAGTGTGGAGTGTGGAAACTTTGACTCACACATCAGGTTTGGGTATTGCTGTGTTTTCATACTACCTAGACTCATATTTTTGTCAGCATTCTGCTACACATGCGGAAAATTAATGATAACTTTACAGAAAAATATGGCACGTTAGGTAAAGTAGCGACTCCTGCAGGAGTTTCTTCATTTTAGGCCTGATTCTGGTTCAAACATACATAGTCAAACTCCAGGGTTTATTACCAGCTCCTGTAGAACCTGGGTTATAACAAAGTCCTTCTAGGTGAGAATTTCATAATTTTCCAGCTATTTTGGAATAAACCAAACATTTATTTTTTCTCTATCTAATTAACTGAGGAGAGAACCTCAGCATTTATTTCTAAAGTCACTGGGACATAGAATTGCATGCATACAGTTGCCAGTCAAATTAATTAAAAATGCTTCAAAATAAGGTTTAGAAAGCCTTTCTTCTTTGTGAGTTACACATCTGCTGTGCACATACACACATCCTCTACATTACAGCTACATTAATGGCTCAATCCAGAGTGCTCCTACCAGAGCACTGAACAAATATCAAACTATTTTTATAGATACGCTATGGATTTAGTAAGAGAGCTGAAATGGTTGCAAACTTCTACTGTTTACACGAATCACTACAACAACATGATTAAAAAATCTCTTTCCCAGTTTGGCTGTTGATTTGACTCTGTGAGGGCGGGAGCAGGACAACCACAGTCTTGAGTGATAGATCTACTCAGGATTCTTTGAGTGCCATGTTTCCCCCTTTTATAATATCTCTGGTTACAATACCCAGTCAACACTCTCTTGCAACCTTTTGTCCACACCAGCTCACCAATCTGAGCAGATTGGGTTTATCATTATAGGGGCCTTGAAGCAACAGGAGCAAAAACCACGTGCTTCAAACAGAAAGTAAAAGAAAAGTTGGTACGGCAATTTACAGTGTGAGAGAAAACAATGTTATTTGAACAATAAAGCATATAAAACTCTTAATTCTGGACCCCAAATAAAACTGTACACCTCTAAATAAGCATAATATGGGCTCTTTAAAGAAGACTGGATACCAAAAGAAAAAAATATTGTAGATGACATTGAGAGATGATTATAAATATACTCAACAACTTGATTTCATTTCAAGAATTAGCTTTTGTCTATCAACCAATATGTTTAAAATTTATATAGTCCTCTCTCTGTATATACTACAGTGTAGTTCATAGTCTTTAGTTTGCTATCTGTGCGTTTGTTTTTTTTAAACAAAAATAATAATAAATAAATATTCAGTAGAAAGAGATGTAGTTTAACAGAGCATCTGAGCATCAGAACTATTAATTATCATCATACAAGTGTGAACCATCTGTAATTTTTTTTTTAGCTGCTGTACACAATTAGCGTTAGCATACAGATTTCTAAATGTATCTTTGTATCTTGCTGTGTGCAGTGCCATCACCTGTTGCTGGGCAGACATCAGACTTTGTTAACAAGATCCTGGAGAACACAGGACGTGGCGATCCCACTGGTGGACTGGTTGGCCTTCGAGTCCCCACCTCCAAAATCTAGACAAGTGGCTGTCCACTGAGAGCAGTGGACTCAATATTACCACCGTGCTGTTCTGTTGTAACTATACTCCCATCTGCATGTCCCTACAACCCAGACTTCATACACATTGTTAGTCACACAAACACACATACCACTTACTGTGTGTATGTATGTGTGCTTGTTTTTGCCATGCACCTGTATGGCATACACCCTAGCTTTCTGACTCTACACGCACATGCAGAGTCAGTGCATCACAGTCTCCCAACTCACTGAGACCGTCTGTTGGGAAAGCGCCTCTTAAAGCAAGTGATGGATAGGTGTATAGCTAATAGCACGTCCTAAATCCAGTGGAGATTATTAGATGTGTTTAACATAACATTGTGTAGGGTTGTTTCTGTTGGAGGTCGAGACAAGCAGTCGCATGAGTGTAACCACTGGAATACTTTTACATGATTTGTTTGAGGTTATCATGACAGAGGAAGAATTTACATGTCAGACACCATCAAAGGCTGAAAAAGTTCCAGCAATCATTTCTAGAAGAGGTTCACCTCAGGTGGTTAAATTGACCCAAGTAAAGCACTTTGAAAATGGCTTTGTAAGCTAGAATAAGCTGCTGAGGGAAAAAAAGCAGCGTATTCCAAGGCGTTACAGGGTGGCAAGAAATATTTTGTATTGAAGGCCTAAATATCTTCATGCCATCCCTGCAAAACAGTAAAGCTGAAAGTTATTAGAATTTAACAATTAAGCAAGAGGCGTCCTGCTGGTTTGAAGTTTGTGGCAGGCAGGAGGATGCTTAATGACTAATAGTTGGCCATGTGGAGAGGAAGCGTATGTAGCTTGGTGCTTTTTGGCCTTGTGCTGGTTATAACTGGACTGCGTGGAACAGGCCAGTATGGGATCAGACAGAAAGTGAGGAAGATGATGATGACAGTGGTGGTGATAAAGATGACATAAACAGTGATCCATCTTCTCCAGGAAACTGTATATAAATGTGTCTCCCAGCGAATGGCACCGGCTTCCCTTTTTGTACAGTAGAGACAACCAGGCAGTTTGGTGTGTTCATACTAGTGTTTGATCAGAGTTCTATTCATTGTGCCTTGTGTATGTATGTGTGTGTGTCTCTGTAAGTCTGAGTGAATGAGAAGAGGTGATGGGGCAGAGTTCCCAGCCTAGGAGAGGACTACTTAAATGAATGCGAGGAGGGACACGTTGGTGGGGCTTGTTGTGTCTTTCAGCTGTTTGAAGATATTTTGAATGTACATAAAGAAATGGAAGCTCTGGTTGCGTGATGCCACAGAGTCTGTGTATATAGGAGGGCTCTGCAATAGATTACTTTTGGTTTTTGGTACTCTTGTCTTTGGGGATTAGGGGAAGGATGACAGATATTTTTCTTTTAGAGTTACAAAAAATATTTGCACACTATATTTTGATTATTTTTTGTACCAAAGACACATGCAACGAAATGGCGACCAGCCAGTTAAAGTAAGGTTTTGCACAGCTTACCTGACGCCGTATTGAATGTAAGATTTGTGGGAGGGTCAGGGAACTTCATAGAACTGTGAAATTAGCTTGGGTCCAATTCTGTACAGAAAAGGAACATTCATTTGCTTTTTTGTTTAATCTAAAAATGAACCCCATCTGTTAGCTTCCCCAGTAGATTTATTGCTTTGGAAGCACTTCATTCCTGAATTGATTTTTCCCTCCACATGCTAATTATGCTAATGGCGCTAGCTAGGACACATACCAAGAGCGCTACTAGATAAGCTATGTCACGTTTTTGCTTGTTTGTCACAATTTCATGAACAGTAACCAAAATCTTATGTTCCTGTATCACTTGTTTGATTTCTGTATGTAGAAGAGGTCTTTATCATGGACAAAATATTAACTCAGTTGTGTTTTAAAGTACTGTATATAGAAGCATTAATGCTATATCTATGAATGGTGAAATGCCACTTTTCATGACAATTGATTAATTTTTAAGCATGACACATTTCTAAAGCCTATCCTTGCATTGAGAAAGTTAGAGGAAAAATCACAAAAACCAAAAAAAAAATTTTCGTTATATTTTTGTATTTTAGCTGCCTGCTAGTTTTCCTGTTGGTTTGAAGATTTTCATTGGTCAGAGAAGGAGATGTGGAGGAAAAGAGGAGAAAGGTATAACGATGCAAATCTGATGGTTTGATCCATAAACTTGACCCTTCTGTTCTCCTTTGCTGGCTGAGAATACAGATAATTGAGACTGGATTTATGTAACACAATGCAGCAAAGTGCTGGTCTACTTTGAAAGGTCTATAAAGAGAACGAGGACATACCGACTTTAGCGAGGACAGGGGCGGGTCCAGCATGAGGGCAGATGAGGAACCAGCTACAGTGTTGTGTCAGAGCCAAAGCCATCTGAATCTTTTCCAGACTGATCTGGATTCAGCACAGTTGTTTGTGTAAAAGGTGAACTGATCTCAAAAAAGCATAAAGTAAAAGATGAACAGTTTAAACAAGATAGATGTATAATTTTTATTTTGATAAATTTTAGAGTGAGAAAAAAGGATCACTACAGAAAGGTCTGCATGGTGACCCCAAGAGATTTGATCTCCTAGATTATGGACTTAAACCACTCCCACCAAGTACTACTCTGTTTGTAAACTCACACACAGCCAAAAAGAGCTAGAATTGGGATCTGGAGATCTACAGTGACCTTTAAAAATGAATACAGACACTATCATATAAATGCCGAGGACATCATGACATCAGAAATTTAGTAGTTGCTACCAGTTCCAGTAGATTTACACAGTTCTCGATACCCAAATTAATACCATGGTTAAAAATCACTGGTCCCTGGTTTGATTCCAGATACGGGCACAAGCCCCTCTCACCATGGAGGGTTGCTTTAGGAATGGCATCTGGCATAAAACCTCTGCCAAATTACCAGTGCGGATTAATCTGCTGTGGCGAGGGAGCAGCCAAAAGTTAAAAAACACTTGCAGAATAGATACGTTTGTCTATTTTTCTGCCTTTTTGCTAGCCAAGATACCCCAAAAATCTCACAGAATCAGAAGCATTTTGGAGGAAGATAATTCCCCTTATAAAAAGTGAAATATGCGTATTTGGCTACAAAATAAAAGGGTGCTCTGAGTACTGACCAACTTTACCTTCAGGCCCTGTTTAGTTCTTATTTTGACATGATAAAAGATGGAACAACAAAGGGAATTGTCCCATCTTGACTGTATGCCTTTTGGGATTCAGGTCATCTTTTACTTGTTGACTATTCATAGTAACAGAAAATTTGACCAGGGGTGCCCAGACGTTTGCATTACATTGTAACCATGAAGCTGGTTGAATTGTTTATTTCCTGGGATTGACCTTGCTATCTGTTGGTTTGCTTTGCTGAATTTAATCTGTGTCCTCCCTGGCTTTGCCTGGCCTTCAGTCTTGTATTCTGCCTGAGCGGTCACAGATTTAAAGAATAACTTTGTTCACCAAAACATGGAGTTTCAGTGTTCAGGCCATAAATTGGCAACATGTGCAACCTTTAAAAATGCCTCTTCATTGCCTCCTCAAAGGAGATGCTACCAATCTCAGTAATTTTTTACAATTCAACCACAATTTATTAATTTAGCAGATAAAATAAAAGAATAAAAATGTGAATCTGACAAAGCTGAATTCAGGCCAGTCTAAAGTAAAGAAAGTCCTCTTTCTCTCTCAGAATGAATGTGATGATAGTAAAGTTTTGTATTGTCTGATTGAATAACGGCTAGTGCTACATGTGTATTTTTACTGTTTTCCGTTCCATCTAAAAAGGGAGAAATGGTGCTTTTTCTGAAACTAGAATGACGAGTATCATGATTCTTATTTGACTTCTTAGACTAGTTGTAGCCTAATGACTTGCTCTCCCCTACCGTCCATAGCTATTTTCTTAGTAGTGATTCATTTTTGTAAATATACTATAAGTTAATATGTATCTTCTAAATGTTAGATATATGTATAGAATACTCTATCTTATATGTTTAAAAAACGAAAGCACTTTGTCCAAAAAAGAAAAAAACAAAAAAAGAAAAGCATTTTTTCTTCCATTTGCTGCTAAATGGCCTGGTGTGAATGCTGCAAGTGTACTTGATGACTACTTGCTAGGATAGGTCTATTGCCTGACTTTGCTATGGCTATAAAGCTAGCAAGGAATAGGTGTGTGGCCTGACGAGGGTTAGATCTACACATTTCTGGAGCCATGAAATGATAGGAGTGCATGAGAGCACATTATTGCATGGCTTTAGAGAGCCCAGTGTCTTGACAGGATAGGTCTATTTCCTGGTCAGGGACCGAGCGAAAGTATGTTTGTGGTCTTAAAAGAAAAAAAAAAAAATTTAAAAAAAAGAGGGTTTTGATTCCAGGGCCCCTACGTTGATCCTGATGCTGACCCCCTTGGCGTCATGATTCATTTGCCTTCAGTAGAGGTTTCCTATGGAAAAACTGATTCTGCTTTGGCTTCCTCTTCAGGGTGATGTACAGTGTAGACACATTTCTTCAGAGAGCTATATTGTTATCATTTGTAAACTGATTTCTACTTGTGACTTATTGAGGAGGGGTTTAGCCTGGGGCGGCCAGGAAGAGCTCATTTGAAAGATGTTGTTCCCGGCTGCCTTGGGGGAAGTTACTATATCACTGTACTGTATGGCAAGCCAATTACAAATGGAGACTCAATCCGGACACTTATTGCCTTCTTAAATAACTTCTCACATACACACAAACAAAAATAACATGGCGGACATGTCAATTGCCGTGGGGCATGCCTGACATTGTTCTGCCAATCTGGTAAACAACAACAACAACAAATCAATTCAGCCTGATTGGCTCAAAACAACCTTGACTGAAATAGCAGACATGGGGAGGTATATCTGAAAAAATGGCTTCAAAGATTCGAACTGTTTGTGATCTGTTGGGTCTTTTGCGACAATATATTTGAAGCACTTCTTTCAGCTATTATTTCGCCCAGGTCTGGCAGGGGGTCAACAGTGGTTAAAGGGCCGCTGGTTGACGGCCGGCTGGCAAGAGAAGAGTGTGTGCGTGTTTTGCTGTCGATCACAAGGCTGGTTACAAGAAAGAGTCCTCACAGGTTTTTACATTTAACATAATAGGCGCAAGCTGTGCAACTTTACATTCAAACCAGGAGACTCTGTGGCATTTTAACAGTCAAGGAAATGAGTGAAAATCCACGCCAGTTAAACTATTCCTTTATTTTTTTTTTATTTCTGATAACAAAAATCCTATACCTTCAACTATTAAGCTAATAGAGTGTGTCATTTTGTGCTACTCTTGTCCAATAAAAGCTACGTGGATCCATAAAACTCTTCTTCAGCAAATCAGGGTAATATCGTTCTTCTATCTGACATATGTGATTACATATAAAATCAAAAGAAAGTATATTTATGTATTCCAATTATTGTCGCCATTCTTTACTCTGTACAAAATATTGTGTGTATGTTTGTGTGTGTTATGAATTATCAATGTCAATCACTATGGTGCAATGCTCTATACAAGTTTAAAACAAAGCCAACAGACCTGTTACAAAAATTCACAAATTGTCACCATTTGTCCAAATTGGTCTTCAGACACAATCCGCAACATCTTCCTCTCACAAAAGGTTTGACTCTGTTTTCCAGCCGTGATCCAACTGGGGCTTGTCACATGGTGCTGATTACGTTTTATCATTCACAAAATGATGAAATTTAAGCACATCTGTTCTCAGATCAGCTTACAAAAAACATAGTCCATGTGATTATTATATTTCATATACCTGTCATCAGACCAGACTTCAACCCAGATCACTTTCAGACTCACTGTTGGACCAATCAGAGGAAGATTCGCACTGTTTCTTGCTTGAAATGACAGCAGAATGAGAATTTCTGTATTGACTTGTATGATCGTTCTTGTTAAGCATACCATTGCGTCTTTTGTGAAAGCCAGTCTCATGGATTTGATACCACCGCACAAAAGCCATAGAGGTTTAATATTTGATCACATGGAAGTAGCTTCATTCAAATGGCACCTTGTTCATTTACAGTGAATTTGTATCGAAGGATCTGTTGAAGATTTATACTGTAAATGCTTCATTTTACAGACTAACAATTTTCAAAAATGTCTAATAAGTTTCCTTCAGTAAAGCTATGTGTAATTTGGTACTAATTTGGGAGTTAGTGCTTAAGTGATGCATTTCAATCAATTAATTCCAGTCCAGCAGGTTAGCTCAGCATGCATAGTGTCCCATTTTGTACAGGTGGACATACATAAAGGATCCACAAGAATACAGTTTTAATAATGGGCGAATAGTTAGTAATTATTTGCTTGGATTTAATGCTGCAATAATCAGTTTGACTACATGTTAAAACAGTTTTACAGAGCACAGTGGTAACTTTGAGCTCATTGTATTTTTACTATTTTACTTCACTCTCACTGTCCTGTAGAAGAGTTGTTGACTGTAGCACTGCTAGACAACAAAAAACAGCAGACAAGCACAGTTAGAGAAAAGCTAGTGGAGCAGTTAGCAGGTTAAAAAGCAGCTAAATGCTCCTCAGAAACTGGAAGAGACCAAAAGAACTAAAAGGAGAGTCATGTAGCCTGAAATGAATACTACTGTTTCTTCCATGTTCACCCTAACAGCTTTAATAACATGACTTATTTACAGCTTATTACCTCTGCTGAAGAGGTAATTTTATTTAGTTAGCAGGATCACGCAAAAAAAATTAGAGACGGATTGGCTCAAAAACATTGCTAGTGGTGGTCCAGTTTAGATCTGGATCCAGGATTTATTTGAAGGATTTGTGAACATAGGGCAAAAATTGGCATTGTGCATCATATCTCAGCAAATACACACCATGAAGAAAGAATGTTTTGCAGATATCATATTGACATTCTCAAGAAAAATTCCCAAACTGATCCAAATCTGGGTATCATTATGGATCCTAGGATTTAAACTAGATCCCCACGGTTGCTGAGTGACCACTAAAGGTACATCTCGGAAAACCCCTAATTTCTTCATGAATGCTGACCTGACCAGACCCCACTTGACGAGAGGCTAGCTGCCATTTTTTCCTCTTTTCCTTTTTTAATGCAAATAGGATGATTAAGAGATGACAACACACAGCAGTGATAGCAGACATGAAATGGTGTCATCATGAAAGTGTATGATCCCACAATCAGTTTTGTTTTTGTTGCATGCAGATCAGATGAATAGTTACAGAGATGTGGCTGTAAAAATTTTTACAGAGAATCCCTCCTTGTGGCCAATCCATATTTTCAAAAGGGCTGAAAATTTCATCAGTTCCAGATCTTATTAGGTCTACCATTGTGTATCACTGTTCCACCATTACTCTTGGATAATTCTTGAACTGATAGTGATATTACTGCTATTCTAAGTTCTAAGGTCATGTGTTCTATGTCCAACAATTCAAATCTATTGAAAACAAAGACATAGAAGGATTTTACTTTAGGAAGTTCAAGGGCTGTCTAGCATTGCTGGAGGTTTGCGTTCTCTGATTGCTCTTGTGGTTATAACAAAACAGTTTTTAAAGAATGCTGCTGTTTGCCTTTAATACTACCAAAATACATATAGTATAGTATAGTAGGAAACTTCTCAGGAAATTGTGGATCTGTAAAACTAAACGTCACCAAAAATCTTTAAATAACTGGGTTTATAAAAATAAAAACAATAATAACCTAACCCCCGGCTAGCTGCGATTTCAGATCTCAGAGTCTGGCTTTGAGTTTTTGTGGCATTTCAAATGTATATCCTGTCTTGTTTGAACCCTTGTTGTTTGTAAAAAAGATCTACTATTACCCTCCACATTTTTCCCCCAAAACGAGAATGCAGCAGTTTCTGCATGCCGATTCCGTGCATAGCGCTGAGAGAATCAAGTGATGTCTGCGAATTCCTCGCAGATCGGGAAATAATTTAAGAAAGCATCTTCATTGTCACAAAGTTGATGCATGGCTTTTTGGGCTCTCTGTACTCTCCATTGTATGATTTCATACTTGCTGCTATTGAATGAGCACAAAGAGACATTAGCTTTAGGTTTAGGGTGTCCACACCACAGTTACAGTATATTTATACCACACACCTATTTTTCACATTCTTCTTTTCCTATGGCAGTCAAAAGACCAACAGCATTACTCACCTTGCACTTGGTTTGTACACTTAGAAGGAAAAAAAAGACAATATTTTGAAAACGATGCCTGCTGAACCAGGTGCCTTAATCAAATATGAGAACACAAATCTGCACCTTCTGTCAGTCTGGAGGGGGTTTCCCTACAGAAACCAGGGACTGGGTTTCCCAAAACCTAAGCTTGAAGTTCAAGAATTAAAAGGAAAACCCAATTTTAGCCCTAAATCTGTACATTTTTTTAAACAGTAGTCAACCTTTAACAACAGCGAGAGCTGTTTGTCATGTCTCGATAGTAAAATAACTTTCCTGTGGGATTTGCTATTATTACTGAAGAAGAGCATAAATGAAAACCTGTAAATTAAATTCATGTTGTTTTGGGAAACCTGGTTCTGTTTTTAACTCTTTCTCTGCCCACTATGCCACATTATTGTGTATTCTGTATTGGCTGCTGCTGCTGCTATCACCGCTGGTGTTTCTGTGTAGAGAAGAGCATACTTCCACTGTGTCTGAGACAGAGGGAGACTTGGGCCTGCTTTTTACCTAGACAATTACAATGCATTGTTGTTCTTCTGGGGTTTCGACATGGAGCACAGTGTTGCTGCCTTTTGAGACCTCTTCGAGACGGAAAAAGAAAAAAAAAATCCCACGTAAAAGCGAACTTTCCATTTCTTAACTTTGCTATTATGAAGTGCCAGACCCTCCTTGAAGTCAGTATTGGCACTGAGTCGCAGGTTGCGAATGAAGCGACAAACTGAGCATGGAGGTACACTGTGGTGCTAATCTGTCAGTGGCTGGGTGCTAACATGGCTGTGTTAAATAGCTGTATTAGCCATATTATTCCTTCTGTTGATGACTTTGGTCAGTCTTGTGTTTCTGACTGCTGCACTGCTGAATGCTGATATAGCGAGGTATAATTCTGCTGCTGCTGCTTTGCTGATGAATGTAGACTAGTCTTCCTCAGCAGGATCATACAGATAGACGAAAGCGTTTGGCAGAGCTTTTCCTGTTGTTCGACTTTGTTTGGAACAGGGGGAGACTCTTGTCAATTGGATTGAGAAAGATCATGAATGTTGTATCTTTAAATGGCCGCTGTCCTGCTTGTATGTTTAAACCTTTTGTTATTAATATTATGGTTTGATATTTATGCTCTGACTCTATCAAATGTTGCACGTTTGATTTTTTTTTTTCCTAAATTATATTTTATTGTCATTTTTCCCTATCCCCGTGTTCTTGCCATTTCTTTATTTATTTGTTTAGTCCTGTAATTTAACAATGCGAGAAGACAATTATTGAATCTAGACTTTAAAGCTTTCCACTGAAACACGCTTTACCACAAGTCAGAGACTTTTCATGAGAGTCACAGACAAGTCAAAGTCACAATGAAACCAGAATGATTTTTATTTTTGCATTTTTTTAAAATACAGAATTATTAACTTGGCTTTCAGCTTCTCCCTTTTTTCCTCCATGGGGTCACCACAGTGGATGAATCCACATATGTAATTTGACAAAGGATAGCCTACATGATGCAACCCTCCTATTTAGATTGGCACTAGGAGTACACTGGCTTTTGATCTTCAAAGCCGGGTTCGTGTCTCCTGCTGGTTGTGAATCAAAGACCTTTCACGTGTGAGGTAGACGTGTAATCACCTACACTGTTTGATATAAAATATATTATTTTTTACATAAAAATATTCTCAGATTACTCATATCTGTAATTTTATTTTGTCAGGCACCATAAGTATAGTTTTTGTACAAGACTTTAATAGCACTCTAGAGATGCAAATGGTCATTACTCATAAATGTTCAGTCAGAAAGTAAATAATCTGTTAATAACTTGATCAACAAACTGATATCTGACAACTAAAAGCAAAATTAATAAATAAATGTAGTATATTTACTTTCCATTTAATTAATTTAATAAATAAATTAATTAATATTATAATGAATAATAGACACATTAATCAAAATGGATGCATAATATAAAAAGGAAAAATTGAAAAGAATTTGTGGATATGCTTGCTATTTAACCCCTTCAACAGAAGATGCTATTATCATTCACATCATTCTGAGCTTCATGAGGTATTCTGTACTGAAACTTATCAAGACATCCAATTGGATAATTACAAACATTACAGTGGGCATCAGAATAAAGAATAAAACATAAAAATGCGCTGAATTATAGTTTATTGTAATGCCAGTTAAAGTAAACAGGTTGCTCTCAGAGCTTGAGGTTTCGTTGTGAGTTTGAATTATCACTGTCTGTGAGGCCCATGAAGCGTTCTGTCATTGGAGGTTTGACGAATCCTAAAAAGGCTCTTGAATCACCAGACTGAACCTCACCTTGACACGACTCTTGATCAGGATTTGGCTTGCTTGCTGTCTCTAACTTTTGGTGGGGAATTAGAAAATGTGTTCAGATTAATGAAAGTAAAACTTTACCACTGCGCCAGAGACGTTTCTCCCCTTCTGGGTGCTTTTATTATAATTATTTTTATTTCAGAAGGGCTTTGGTTCGCAGTTGTCTCGTCAGGGAACTCCTGAGATTAGCCAGGGGTCACTAAAGGCTGGTGGGCAGAGACCCCTCACCCTCCCCTTTGCAATGAATGATTGGGGGGGGCGTTAATTTCCTCTTCTGCAGACTGATCTTATTAAAGCAAACAACAACCCACACCTGATAATAAAAGCAAAACCCCTCTTTCTATTTCTACATATGTCCAACTCATCATCCAACACTGCAATGATTTACATCTCCTTCCAGACTTGCCAAAATGCATGGAGCAAGAGACATTCAACAAAAAGAAAACATTTATCTTAAGCCATCTATTCTGTTTCTACTCTCTCTTTTTAAATTTTAATGACAGACAGGCAGAGGATTTTATAGGAAATCCATACAAGTCCAAACATGTAGAGGATGTGGAAAGTATCGGTCATCCTGAGCTCCACAGCTACATGCCATTGTTATGATGCTTCTGGTCTTGTATGGTATTTGACTAGATCAACAGCATGGGATCTTTCTGTAGTTAGTCCTGTGTGTGTTCCTCTCCCCAGTCTCAGTAGGAGGGCTGTACTTCATTGCTCAGTGCTCTGTAATAGATCTCTTGGTGATTCTAATTTCATAAAGAAGCAAAACCTGCAGAAAGTGTATCCTGCTGAAACTAACTTGATCCTCTCTTTAGCAATGACGTCTATATTTGTAGTTCACATATATGCCTGTTCAAATACAATATCTTGACAGTTGTTATATTTATGTTGTGTAATAAATGTTGTGCTGGGTTTATACTTTTGTTTTGACTAACTTTTTTTGTTTGACATTGTATTTTTTTTTTTTGGAGGCACAGTGGGTGGCTTTATGCACAGGTATGGAAAGTAAAAGATGTTTTTTTTTCTTTTTCGGTTTGTACTGTAACAGCCCGATTCTGTTTCAGAGCTTCTGACAGTTTTTGTCTCTGGCTGCTCGACATTCTGCAGACACCTGCCCTGAATCTCTGTTGTGTTATTGTGCCTCTCTCTTTATTTTTTGTTCTTTTTTAAAAAAAAAAAATCATTTTCTCTGTTGTATCAGCCAGGAGTTGGTACCACAGCTCTGCTTGTAACCATGTTAGTCTGATTATGTTTATTGATTTTAATATCAAAATAATAAAACCATTAGCACCCCGGTCTGACTCTGGTGTGTTTAATTGACTGACTGAATCGTATAAGTGTACTGACTGATGGTTTTATTGATTTTGCATTGGTTAAAAACTTGCGTGGCACATATAAATTTCAACATATACACTCACTGGCCACTTCATTAGATGTGCCTGTTCAACTGCCCGTTCAAGCAAATAGGTAAGCATAAGGCAGCAATTCAGTGCATTTAGGCATGTAGACGTGGTCAGCACAACCTGCTAAGGTTCAAATGAACAACAGAATAAGAAAGAACGGTGATTTAAGTGACTTTGAACATGGCATGGTTGTTGGTGCCAGATGGGCTGGTTGGAATATTTTGTAAACCGCTGATCTGCCAGGATTTTCCTGTAAGCAGTTTTCCTCCTGGGGATTAATAAAGTATTCTGATTCTGACTGATTGATACAACTATTTCTTGGGTTTACAAAAGAAAAAAATAGAGAGCAAGATGGGTGAAAATGCCTTACTGATGCCAAAAGTCAGGGAGAATGGGCAGACTATTTCAAGCTGACAGGAAGACAATAAGTTGAAAAAAAGAAAAATGATCTTTACAACCAAGGTATGCAAAAAAAACCCCATCTCTTAATTCAGATGGTAGGGTCAGAATTTGGCATAAAATACAAGAAAAGCTGTATCCACCGTGCCTTGTACCA
>VUQH01020505.1:11177-25616 GCA_015106775.1 Etroplus canarensis | reverse complement strand
CGTGAAGTTCGCTGGAGTCGGATGTAGTCCAGCTTATTGTCCAGTGAGCAGACGTTGGCCAAGATGATGGAGGGAAGTGCCAGCCAGCTAGGGTTTGTTTTTAGCCTAGCACGGACGCCCGCCCGCTTCCCGCGCTTCTGCTTCCTCGAGCACCGCTTGCGATGACGTCTCTCCCGGCCACCGGCATCCAGCGACGCAGCGGCCTGAAGGTCTGGTCCACGTAGCAGGCCGAGGTCACGAAGTTTGCAGAGTACATCATCGTGGAAGTTAGTGGCCGCATGGTCTCTTAGCTGGAGTATGGTCTGGCAGTTGTAAACATGGACACCGCTGTCTTTGATGTCCATGTACTTGAGAATCGGGTAATTATACCGATATTATGGTATAATTACGAGGATATAGGCACCATTTGTGGCTCCTGGAGTGGCCGCTGCGTACTGCTGCCATGCCGCCATCTTACACATCCCTCCACCCCAGTGATCCTCCTGTTGTCTTAATAAGTCTCTGTGCTGCCGTTTACTCTGTTCTTGTGAAACTAAAATCTGCTGCTCAAAAAATGAAAGGAACCCATTTTAATCAGAGTGTAGCTTCAAGTCAGTTAAACTTGTGGGATATTGATGTGGTCAGTTAAGCAGCAGAGGGGGTTGTTAATCAGTTTCACCTGCTTTAGTGTCGATGAACTCAACAACAGCATTAGAGGGGCAACAATGAGACCACCCCCAAGGAATAGTTTTACAGGTGAGATTTTTCCCTCCTCATCTTTTGTTTTTTTCATTAGTTTTTCATTTTCCTAGGTTCAGTGTCACTGCTGATCCCATGAGGCAATACCCGAACCCTACAGCAGTTGCACAGGTAGTCCAACTCCTACAGGATGGCACATCAACACGTGCCATTGACAGAAGGTTTGCTGTGTCTCCCAGCACAGTCTCAAGAGCATGGAGGAGATTCCAGGAGAAAGGCAGTTGAACTGGACAGGACCATACAGAATCCTTAACCCATCAGCAGGACCGGTATCTGCTCCTTTGTGCAAGGAAATCCTTGGACCCACTGACGGACCTTGTGGTGTAGCTGTGGGTCGTGAGGTCCTACTGGTGAAAGACGATGCCTGACCTCGTGGTGAAAGTATGCAGGCAGTTCCTGGAGGGTGAAGGAATTGATACCATTGACTGGACCTGGCCTAAATCCAATAGATCCCCTCTGGGACATTATGTTTTCGTCCATGTGACACCACCAGGTTGCACCTCAGACTGTCGAGTAATTCAGTGATGCCCTGGTCCAGTTCTGGGAGGATATCTCCCAGGACACCATCTGTTGTCTCATTAGAAGCTTACAAGCTTATGGGGGTCATACAAACTACTGAGTACCATTTTGAGTTGCTGCAATGAAATGTCAGCAACATGGACCACCCTGCTGCATCATTGTGTCACTTTGATTTTTGGGGTGTTTTTGAATTCAGTCTCTGTAGGCTGATGATTTTCATTTCCATCAGACAATGTGGCATCCTGTCATGCCTAACACATTACTTAGTTCATGTCAGTATAAATATCCAGCACGGTTTTTTTCCCCCATTGAGAGCTGATGTGTTTTCAAAGTGTTCCTTCAATACACGCACACAATATCAGAAGCTGGTCAGCAGCTTTTGCAGCAGCTTTCCTCTCCTCATTTTCTTAAGTTAGCAGAGATGTTGTTGGGCTTTCCTCACCTCTGAGGCTGTGCTGATGTCCCATGACCCTGTAAGCACACAGGGGATTAATCCACATTGATCATTTGGCTGAGATTTTACGTCGGATACCCTTCCTCCATGTTTTTAGTATATTTATCTTCAATGTTTTTACTGTTTTAACTGCTCTATTTGTACGGTGACCTTGAGTGTCAAGAAAGGTGCCCTTAAATAAAATGTATTATTATTATTGTGGTGAGAGGGGCTTGTGTCCCCACCTGGAATCGAACCAGGGACCTTTCGCTTGTAAACCACTAATTGTAAAATAAAGATGAGGTGCCACGTGATAGATGCAGGCTGTGGTGCACATATACAGTAAGTCTGTGGATAGGCTACACAATTTTACAGTTGGAGAAAGGCAATAATTACTGACAACAGTGACATATTCATATTCATATTCATATTTATTTCTTGTCAAAGCCACAGAGACCTGGGCATGTGGCTCCAGAGCCTCAGGTTCAAGACCCCTGTTGTCGCAATATGACATCCAGCGCTTATGTATCTTAGCCCCATCTGCTCAGCTGTGGTACTGTATGCACATTGCTGCTTCTATATTTTTGTAACTCTAGCCTTTTCATTCTCCTATCACTCACACTGCTGTGCTTTTCCATCAGTTGCATGGTTGTTCTCATCTTAAAATATATAACTTCTTTCCTTCTGTTTTTACCTACCTTTTTTATGTCTCCGCTATCACTTCATTCTCATTTTTGATGTCATTAAGTTTAGTGCCACCTCCATTTCCACCCTGCCCTTATTAAGTCTTCAAGTGTCCCCCTCTTGCACTAACCCCATTTAAAAAAGAATACAGTTATGAATAACTGTACCACACAACTTTGTGTACTCCATTTTTTTCTTGCTATGGGCAAAATTTAATGGTCACTGAGTCCCA
This sequence comes from Etroplus canarensis, assembly GCA_015106775.1. Lineage (NCBI taxonomy): Eukaryota > Metazoa > Chordata > Actinopteri > Cichliformes > Cichlidae > Etroplus > Etroplus canarensis. The sequence continues at coordinate 23,010 of VUQH01020505.1, read as the reverse complement.
TTGCCATAGGTGTATATAATTAAGCAGGTAGCACCGCTAGGCCACCATTGCAACATGTCAGCTGGTGAAATTTCTTCCCTCCCAGATATTCCACTTTTAACTGTTAGTGGTATTGTTGCAAAGTGGAAGTGTTTAGGAACCATGGCAACCATGTAAAGTTATATAGCAGAGCTGGCGAGTGCTGAGACGCATAGTGCTTAAAAGTCACCAATGCTCTTCTGACTCGATAACTGCAGAGTTCCAAACCTCCTCTGGCATTAATAGCAGCACAAAATCTGCATGCTGGGAGCTTCATGGTATGGATTTCCACAGTCAAACAGCTGCATGTGAGCCTTACATCACCTAACATAATGCCAAGCGTCAGATGGGGTGGTGTAAAGCATGCTGCGACCAGATTCTGGAGTAAGTGGGAATGTGTTCAGTGGAGTGATGAATCATTGTTTGCGACAGTATCTGACAACTGCTATGGGGATGTTTTTCTGAGTTTAGCCTAAGCCCCTCAGTTCCAGTGAAGAGGCATCTTAGTGCTTCAGTTTACCAAGACATTTTGGATGATCGTTTGCTTTAAACTTTGTGCAAACAGTTTGGGGAAGGCACTTTTCTGTTCCAGTATGACTGTACCCCAGTGCACAAAGGAATGTTGGATGAGTTTGGTGTGAAAGAACTTGAATGGCCTATGCAGAGCCCCTTACCTCAACCCCATTTGCGATGAACTAGGATGGAGATTCTGAGCCAGGCCCTCTCATCCATCATCAGTGTATGACATCACAAATGCTCTGATGAATGGGCAAAAATTACTATGACACTCCGAAATCTGGCAGAAAGCCTTCCTGGAAGTGCAAAAGCTGTTCTAGCTGCAAATGGGAGACCAACTTCATATAAATGTCTGTGGATTTGGCATGGGATGCCAAAAAAGCTGATGTAGATGTAATGTGTAGGTGACCCAATACTTTTGTCCAAATAGTGTAGATTCACTTGTCTTTTTGCAAAAGCTATCTCCTGATACTTGGCAGATTGTGGATAAAGGCAGAACCCATTTGTACCCTTTCAGCTTCAGTTTTCAATTGTTTCTGTAGTGAAATTTGTCCAAGGGCAGCTGGAGGGAAGATTTAAAACAGCACGATGTTCATGTAATGATGTTCACAAATAGAGGGACCAGTGGAAGAGATTTTAGACAGCAGCTTGTGGAAGGATGATGAAATGTGAGTTACAAAACCCCATTATGAAGCTATCAGTGTGTAAATGTGTGGGAATTTTCCCATGTGTTAAAAAAAAAGATTCCGTTGGTCTGTGTTAAAATGTATGAGAACTTCATCACATTTTGTAAAGTTACAGTTTCAAATGTCACAGAGATCAGTCCAGTCATGATGATTTTGCTTTCAAAGAGGTTTATTGAAAGAAATATTTTTGAAATTTTATAAAGATCAACCATTGATAATGCTATCACACAATCAGAACCTGGAGCGTCACCGTTTCCCCTCCAACTTTCTGCAGTCTTTGATATGAATGACCTAGTATGAGCTATAAACAACCCCGTCTTCAAAAAGCAGTTGGGATTACATATAAAATGTACATAGTTAAACCTGAATGTTAGCTCAGCACCTGGACTCTTTCATTACAGAACTGTGCTATTGGTATACTTGCAGAAAGTTGTTTGGCATTGTCCTGCTTAAATAAGCAAGACCTTCACTGCAATGAATGTTGTTGGGCTGGCTGCCTTGACTCCTCAAAAACTCTTGCATATTTACTTTGAGACACATTATTCTTAAATTTGCTCAACTATTTGCCCACACTGTCAAGTAGTTCTTCTTCTTTCCCCACCAACTAGGAGACTCTGACTCTCTTTTTGCTCTTTTACACAGAATCATTTTCCATTACCTTCTTCAGCAGTGAGATGTTCCACAAATGTTTTCACCGGGAGTGATCAGGATGGACAGGATTAATGAGTTCATGAGAGGGACAGCTCAGGTTGACGTTTGGAGGCAAAGAAAGAGAGGCAAGGTTGAGATGGTTATGGACGTGTGCAGAGGACAGCGAGTGGATATAATGGACAAAAGATGTTGAAGAAAAGAGGAAGACCACAGAGAAGGTTGATGGATGTAGTGAAGGAGGACATGCACAGGGCTGATGTTACAGAAGAGGATGTGAGGGATAGGGTGTGATAGAGGCATTTGATCGACTTTAGCAACTTGTAACGGGAGCAGCCAAAAGAAGAAGAAGAAGACAAAGTTGTTTCACAGGTATTTAACACCTTACATAACTTTATAAAATCAAATTTATCCATTTCAGCATTTGATATTATATCTGTACCATTTTCAGTTTATGGCTTAACATGATTTGCAAATCATTACCTTCTCTTTTTATTTACATTTTACACGTTTTCCCAACTCTTTGAAAAATGGGGTTGAAGAATCACTCCACTGACCAGCTCAGCATTATCATTTTATGGCTAAGCGATATTCCATGGACAGTCAGAGTACACAGGATTAAAAAGATCTGCTGTTTTCAAAATATTTTTTTCTGATGGGGCATGTCCTGACTCTCTACTTCTAAGCAAAATGGGTTAAAGATATGCTATTGCTCAAAGATTTTACCAAACCACACTCACTTCAAAAGTAAGAAGTGGTCCAAAACTGCATTTATTTAAAGTGTACTTGATTTAACTACCCCAGATAAGGGAAATCAAGCGTGCCTGGATATTTGGAAACGGTCAACAGCTCTGCTCAGGACTGCCACACATGCATCACTCTGTTACAGTGGTTTGCAACCAAAGATACAAGTATACAATATAATATTGTATCATCTAGGATCACTATGTTTGCAGCTATTCAGTACCCCTCTCTTCCATGACCTGGAAGTAGTATGTATATATGTATATATAAATAATGACTCTCCCGCAACCCGGAAGAATTCAGTGTTTCACTCTACACACAGTCTGCAAGCATACAGCAAAAAATCAGCTGCTTTGCACGTCAAACCTTCTCTTTACCGGATGATTTTTCAGTGCAGCATGCAAGTAAAAATGTGCACAATATTAAAAGTCTTTAGCTTCATCACCCTCATCGCCATTGTATCCATTTTTACCATGGACGACTCTTTTTTTTCTCTCCAATAAGGTGATTATTTTAATAAGAAATTAGAGCAGTCTTTATGTATTTTGTATATTTTCCTCTATAGTAGTCTGCATTTCAAAGCATGCCAAAGAAAGATTTCAGTTTCTGCATAGTGCTGGCTATACGAGTGCCAAAGAGTTTGATTCCTTTACAAGTAGTAGAAGGTGGTATGTACAGGCAAGGAGTGACAGAGTAGATCCAGTGTTGTGTAAACAGTACCAAACCCCCCCCTCCCTCCATCAAGTGCGCAAAATATCTACAAAGAGTGAGTCTGTGGGAACTCATAGAAAGTAGAGCTGAAAAACGCTCAGCAGTATGGAAGAGCCGGTAAGGGGAGGCGTGTGTAAGTGTGCAGGCAGTTCTTTTTTTTGTACACGTGTGTGTCTAAACGCAAAGGACACATCCCCCGTCCCCGCCCGCCCACAAACAAACCCATTCCCCAGCCCCTCCTGTCTTTTATTTTTCTTCCAAAGTGCACCCCCTATCGTTATAATATGCAGTATGCATTACATAAATGTATCCTCTAGCACTGAGTACTCCGCTAAGGTCTACCGTTACATACAAGGTCAAATAAGAAGAGTCGACAACAACCACATTCTAGTTTTGAGGTCATAGTTCTGAATGTAAAGATGCAGTTCAGGCCACTAGGTGACTGTCATTAAACACTAACAGAAGACTTGCTACACTACGTGAGATGGCGACAAGAGCCCGCTGCTGAAAATCACTACCTCTGCACTGCACTGTCAAAAAATAAAGATTCATTTGGAAAGAACTCCATGTAACGCCAGGTACGCTGTATGGACAAAAGTATGGGGCCGCACGTCTTAATCGCTGAATTTAGGCGTTTCATTCAGTCCTGTTGCCATGGCTGTATAAAATCAGTCACCTAGCCATGTAGTCTGTCTTTACAAACATTTATGAAAGAATGGGTCATTCTAAAGAGCTCACTGAATTTGAGTGTGTTACCTGTAACAGGAAGTCAACAATGCAACAAGTCAGTTCATGAAATTTTTTCCCTCCCGGATATTCTACTGTTAGTTCTAAGTGGTATTATTGCAAATTGGAACCACAGCAACTCAGCCACAAAGAGTGTGGTTGCCGAGTGCTCATTACCTGCTGAGTTCTAAACCTCCTCTGGGAACTTCATATGGCATGGGTTTACATGGCCAAGCATCTGCACGCAAGCCTTACATCACCAAACACGCCTCCACAGCAGCGAAAACATGCTCTGTTGGGTGGTGAGTCGCACCAGTTTGGGAGAACGTTACCTGTCTGACTTCACTGTGCCAAAAGTTAAGTTAGGCGGAGGAAGGATAATGCTATGGGGTTCTTTTGTGGGAGGATGGCCCGGGACCCGTACTTCCATTGAAAGGAAATCTTAATACTTCAGCTTACCAAGATATTTTGGACAATTCTACGCTTCCAACGTTGTGGGAACAGTTTTGGAAAGGCTCCTTTCTGTTCCAGCATGACTGTGCCGCAGTGCACAAAGCAAGCTCCATAAAAGCATGTTTGGATGAGTTTGGTGTGAAAAAACTTGACTGGCCCGCACAGAGCCCTGACCTCAACCCTCTCTAATTGGGATGAATTAGAATGGAGATTAGGAGCCAGCTTCTCTTGACCAACATCAGCATCAGACCTCACAAATACTCTCCTGAATGAATGGACAAAAAGTCCCACAGACACACCTGAAATCTTGTAGAAAGCCTTCCCAGAGGAGTGGAAGCTGGGGATCAACCTATGGAACTAGAATGGGAGCTCTTGTAGTTGTAATGTGCAGGTGGCCCAATACTGCTGTCCATATAGTGTGTTTAGTCAAGCGTAGTTTGTTATGGAACACTGTTTCCTGGAGAGCACAGGCAGGGATTGCTGGTAGGAGAAAAAAACAAAAAACAACTGGTGATGTCATTGAAGTAAACCAGACAGGGTTTAGTAGTAAGAAGAACTCAGCAGATCTGGTCAGTGTCAGCTTAATAGCTTTGAACGTCCACGATGCATTCGCTCTCATTTTAACTGCAGAACGCTGAAAAAGAGATTCCAGCAACTGTGCCAAACGACCAAACCTCCACTCATCTCGAAGAAGCTGGAACCCCTTTTTGCAGTGCACGAACCCCATCACTAATAAAGCAGCTCTCTGGGTTCAAGTTTACCAACTCATCCTAACCACCCCATCTCACACCCCTAAAAATCAAGTCACCGTAAAAAAGATCTTTGTTTGCTGCTTTTCCGCCCTTAAGTCAAACGACATTCTTTTTGTTTTTTTAATTTAAGAGCTGGATTACACGTGAGTTTAAAACGTCACCAGTGGTGGTTTGTTTACAGCATTGGCTTGCTTTGGTTCGATCTTAAAGTGCACCTTTATGAGGCGGCTGCACGCGCACGCAGCCGCGCGGTCCAGTCACTGCACAGACACCAACGATTACTGTGGCAAACGGGTAGGGAGAGGCCTTTCTCACACTGTGACCACAGGCGGGAGTTGAGTGAGAATTTACAGGATGCAACACTCAAAGAAAAAAAACATAAATATTGAATAAATATTGAGAATGGCGTAAATTTCATCAAAGTGAGAGCAAAGTGTTCACGCAGAGGGCTTTCGCACGTTCCCCCGAATGACTGAGACAAGGCGAGAAATCCGCAGGCACACAATAACCCTAACGACAACAATAAATAAATTAAATAGTTTTGACCCACAAGCAGCAAAATACAATCGTTGCAGTTCTTTATTAAAAGGGAATTCCACTGACTGGGTATCCAATTTGTCTTTCTTTCTGATTGGTCGGTTTTGAGCGGCGAGACAAAGGAAAATCAGACCTGTGACATCGACGACACATTCCTGAGTCTTTATTGAAATATCTGCACTGTTTAAAAAATAAAGTGCTGGAAATTCAAACGGACGTGGTTAAGCTGCTACAAGTCTTAACTCTTTAAAGGACTATTGCACTTCAACTACTGGCTCTCCTTCCTTCTTTACGGCTCTGCGCTTTGCAGTACAGGAAAGGGTCTTTCCATATAATTCTGTATCAGGGAAGACATTTTGAAGACGTCATGGATGTTTGTTTTCCTTCATCTTGAGATCTCAAATAAATTATTCATGCAGAAAAAAAAGAATATAAAGGCGTTTCACTGCACCTCTACCACCTAGTATTACTTTACACACATCTGTCTGCCCTGAGGTAATCTGGGTAAGATCCAGACTCCACCTTTACTCTATATGAACAGTGGTATCGCTTCATTTTGGAGTGCATGCATCATCTTCTACATCATGTGAGGAAAAGGACTGTTCATTCATTTTATAGATTGGTGTTTGGTATACGGATATCCCTGTGTATCTCAGTGTGCAGCTTTTCTCTTGATGCCATCTAAATAAAAATGAATCCTAAACTAATCTTCATGACCCTCACAGCTCCGGTCATCATCAGCAGTTCTGGACATGAGTGTTTTGGCAGTATCAGGCTTTCAATAATTTGTGTCGATTGTTCTTTTTCTGGGATTACATGCGTCCATCCATCCATTTCCTGCTGCTTATCTAGGTCCAGGACAGCAGTCAAAGCCGAGATGCCCAGACCCCCCTCTCCCCAGACACCTCCTCCAGCTCTTCTGGGGGGAAACCGAGGTGTTCTCAAGCTAGCTGAGAGCCATGTCGTGGATCCCTCCTCCTGGTAAGACATGCCCAAAACAAATCCTGGTTGGATGCACAAACCACCTCAATTGGCTTCTTTCAGTGTGGAGGAGTAGCATCTCTACCTCTAAGGGAGAGCCCAGGCACCCTTTGCAGGAAGCCCCTTTCTGTCGCTTGCAATTGCAATCTGAATCATTGAGAGCTTGAGTCCCTAGGCGAGGGTAGGTACGTGGATCAACTAGTAAATCAACAGCTTCGCTTCCACAGTCAGCCCTCTCTTCATTACAACAGACCGATACAGTGTCTGCACCAGTCTGGCCGTCAATCACCTGCTCCCTTTTTACATCACTCATGAACAAGATGCTGGAATACTTAAAAGTCCTCCAGGCGGGAAATCAACTCATTCCTGACTCAGAGTGGGCACTCTACCCTTTTACAGCTGGCCTTGGGTAGTGCTCTTCACACTCAGACCTTGGCTGGGACTAAAATAACTGCACCTCGCAGAGCAGAAAACTCAAGCCTTTGGTGCACATTTTCAGTTTTTTGGGGATCCTCTGAAATAATGTTCCAAAATGTCTCATCTTGTCAAGGCCAAGGTCTGGTAACCTTCTGGTAGTGATCGAGATCAACTACAGATGGTAGCAACTCTGTGCCAACAAAAATGGGTTTGTTTCACATTAAACTCCAATAAGCTCAGTGCAGATCTGAGAAAGAGTCAGACATGCCATAAAGGTCTCTCTGGTTCATTTCTAAACCACAATCACAATGACATAATAGCTCATGCAGCTTACAAGCCATGACAATTCACAGTGTGAAATGCAAAAACAAACTTACAAGTTTTGGTTGGCTGTATTGGACAAACAAATGAGAATTAAACTCCACTGAGAATTCAAGGAGGCTTATAAACTGTCATATCTAGGACAAAGGCCCTAGTTCTTTACTGATCTTAATCTAGCTTATTATGCCATTAATAAACCTAATGGTGGCATATATGTAAGGATGGCAGAGCTGCACACACAAAGCACTCATTCTGGAACATTACAACCCAGGTTATTACTCTTAGTAGTAGCAATTCTTGAGAAAAGGAAAACATGCTAAAAAAAAAAGGACCTTGACATTGAGCACAATTTGGGTGTGCAAGTTTCACTGAAATCTGAATGATACTGTAGGATGAGTAGCAATTCTTATGAAAATGGAAAAGTGCCTGTACAATGTCAAATGTGAGCTTGACCTTGATGTTGAACACAGTTAGGGAGAAGACACATTAAGTGATCATCTTTGTGCAGGTTTGATCAATTCTGACCACTATTGTAGGAGGAGTAGCAATTCTTTTCAGTTGTGAATGGACGCCACACCATAGCACTGGCTCACTAGTTCTTCAGTCAGATAACATGTACCTTCCACTGCTCCCTTGTATTCACCTGAAGGGGTCGCCACAGCAGCTTGATCCGCATCTGTAATTTGGCTGAGGTTTTACGCCAGATGCCCTTCCGGACGCAACCCTCCATAGTGAGAGGGGCTTGTGTCCCCACCGGGAATCAAACCAGGGACCTTTTGCTTGTAACCTACAAACCACCAAGTTATAGACCTTCCATGAATTGGAAGCTGTCACTCTTTTACACGGGAGTGACTGAAGTTTGTGGTTGGACAAAGAAAAAAACTTTCTGGAGGACATGTTTTTGGTCTCACGAGAAAAAAAAATTGAGTTACCAGAGGTATACTTGGAGATTAAATGGTGAGGCATTCAACAACAGGAACACTGTACCAACTGTCAAGCATGGCGGTTAGTGGCATCGAGCTCCGGGGGTGTTTTGATGTAAGAGGAAGTGGTAAGTTAAAATGAATAGTTTTTAGCAGAACCTCAAACCAGTGGTTGAGAATTGAGTAAAACTAGGTATTTTTATAGGGCAGCACACTAAATGCAAAATAGCGCCTGTGAAATGACCTTTCCAATGTCCTGACCTCAAATCAACTGAAAATTTGTGAACCTTGCTTCAGATTGCAACCATTTTAACTAAACTCTACCAATTCTACGCCCAGCTTGCTCAAATAGCCAACCAGATTAATGCCAGGAGCTTACTGATGGCTACCTAAGGGACATTTAGCTAAATATTAACTGTGCTGTATGTACATTTTTCACCTGATATATGTAATTTTCAACCTGCGTTTTTCAGAAAACTCAAAATACTTAAAATTTTGTGCACAGATTCTTTTCTTTAAACTCTCAAAGACATTATATAATCATTTTGTCCAATGAAATCATTGAAAGCCCAATGCCACTTTGACATTCATGTCCACGATGAGTGGATGTAAACTTAAAACTGCAACTGCACATGTCTGTGAGCCACACTCTATCTGCTGTTGTGCGCTGAACAACTACAGTTTGGCTGTTTTGAAAGAAGCAGGCACACCTTTTGATGATCCTGAACACAATCAATCGTGGATCGAATGGCTTTAAAGGACCAGTGTGTAAGATTTAAGGTGATCTACTATTAGAAATTGAGTTTAACATGCATATTTATGCTTTTGATAGTGTAAAAATTACTCTAGGATGATAACTGTGCTGTTTTCATTCACTTATGAAAAGATATTTATATACAACATTAATAGGTCCCGTTCCTGTTGCGCCACCATGTTTCTACAGAAGCTCAGAACGAGCAAACACACTGGAAAACTAGCTATCATTACTCGCCGCCTGTAATCTGTTACTGTCGTGGTCTAAAAACTGAACTTCTAATTCCTAAATTTTATTCAGTTCAACTGCATTTCTAATTCTTGGTTATATCTACATATACGAAGCTCTGGACTGGAAACGTGGTCATGGAAAGTGAGGCTAGGCATTCAGTTGTCTGTATTCAGTCTGCATTCTCATTACTAGATGGCGCTAAATCTCACACACAGCTCCTTTAGCTGACACAGTTCTACACAAACTGAACTGGTGGGTCTGTGCACGTATTGCGCGCTGCATTTCCGATCTTCTCATATAGGGAAACTGGTGGCCTGTTGAAGTAATTACAATGTGTGTCTGAGCTTTTTCATACTGCTGCAAGAATGCGTGTTACCAGTTCATGACAAGGAGCAGCTGTGCATGTTGGGAGCCCATAATGGGGGTGAGGGGTGGGGGGGTAATGCATTAAAGAATTCTTTAAGACAGCAGTGCTAAAGTACAGTTTCTTCCTCCTGTAGTAGTGAAAAATCTTCGTTCGACTTGAATGATCGTAAAGGGTTTGTGCTGTCGATTCAAACACAGAACCTGCCATTTGCCTGTTCAAAGAAGGCATTCACATCTTTTTTTTCTTTTGTGAACAAAAAGAATCGTCTTCAACATTAGAATCCAGTGACCCTCCGCAGTGCGTGGAAACAAACGAACTACACGCCAGGCTCTGCAGACTGAAAGACAAAAACAACGACGGACTCACGCATAAAAAGCTTTGGACCTGAACTTACCACACACATAGTAAGGTTAAAGCACGCCCGCTCCTCTCTTCTGGCCAGTGTTTGCATATTGTACTGTACAAAGAATAACGGCGCATTCGGCTGGTCGTTGTAAACTGGCAAACTTGTGTGTTCACGGATAACACGACAAACTATTATGTACACGGTAGAAGCATTTCTGGGCGCGTGCTTAGGAGAGAAAAGTAAGGACAGATGAAATCTGAGGTAGCAAATTCAGCTGTGATAAACTAGAATCACTCCACATGTTTTCCCTTTATGCGCGAGCTTTGATTTGATGTTAGAAATCCGAGTGTTCCAGAATCCTGTCACCGCCTGCTTCATGACTTCGAAGATGGTCCAACACGACTTCGCCGAAAGGTCACACAACTTATAGCTCGTGAAATTAGTAAGCCGGGGTTTCGTTGTTGGTTTTTTTGTTTTTTTTTTGGTGCACTGTTCTTACGAAAAACTTGTAAGTTTGCCAGTTTACCTGTTTGCGACGCTGCCTAAGCATGCCATATGTTCTTCGCTCACTAGCAAATCTGTACAATGTTTATGATAGGGCAGCTGATATGTTCATCAGAAAATTCATGGCTTTTAACCCTCCAGTTCCCACCCCTGAGGTGCAGACCAGCCAATCCAGTGTGCTCTTGGGAAGTGTGGAGCGACAGCTCCGCCTCTTGGGGGGGCAGGACTTCAGGGGAAGGAACCAATGACAGGACGGGACAGCAGGACTCCTGTTAGGCCAGCTAACACTACAATTTACCAGTCTGTGAGTTCATCGGAAGCGCCACGGACATAGAATAGAATAATCATCTTATCAATAGGATTTTCAGTGCAAGACGTAAATGGCTACTTGTTTCGTCATTATTCTGTCCAATGTTGTCTTTGCTTGTACTTGTCAGTAATCCAACAGTGGAGACAGCAGTAAAGGGATTCTTCTACAAGACAGCAGTCATTTATACGCGAGTCTGAAAACGAGGCATCCTCAGAAGGATGACCGAGAGGTCCAAAACAGACTACGTTCACTCCGTTTGTGGTTTTGGTTAAAGGTTGTACCATTGTGGGGCTCTGAAAGCTCCAAATGTTTCAAGAGGAGAGGGTGGGACTCCGGGAAGAGACGATGAAAGGCTTAAACCCTTTCCTCAACCGCCTGTCTGGCTTCACTCTCTCTGAGCAGTGAGTCCTTATTGAGAGGCTGATGGTCAAGATACAGTAGCTGGGTGCCCTAAAGGGTTTAAGTGGTAGGTACAGTAGGTGTCTCCTGATCTCCAAAGTGCCACACAGAGTGGTGGAAACAGGAGGAACTGAAGGATTTGCTGAACATCAGTCTCGTTCTCTCTGTATCCCTTCCTTTATCCCACTCTGCTCCACCTTCTCCTCACCTCTTCTTTAGCTCCCCCCTGGGTCGGAGCTGTGTCTTTGTGGTGTCCGTGAGTCCAGGGGTGTCTGTGGTTCTTGGAGGGACAGCCTCCTTTGGGTTTCAGTATCCAGGGGTGATACCCCTGTTGCAGCAGCTGGCCCAGCAGCCATACATACCCCTGAACCAAAGTCTAGCCCTGCTCCTAACCTAGCCCCCGCTCCTGCCCCACTCCCTAACTCTAAACTTAAACCTGAACCTACCGCTGCCCCTGAAGTGACCCCAGCCCCAGCGCCTAGTCCCAGA
>VUQH01020496.1:1400-11677 GCA_015106775.1 Etroplus canarensis | reverse complement strand
GGAGGCAGTCGTTGTTAACCCGGTCCGCGACCGATCCAGTATGGAAGTCGTGTTATGAATCCACATATTTGATTTGGCACAGTTTTTACGCCAGATGCCCTTCCTGACGCAACCCTCACCATTTCCCCGGGCTTGGGACCGGCACTAGGACTACACTGGCTTGTGGACCCCTGTGGCTGGTTTAATTATTACAATAGTAATAATTGTAATTATTACAATCGTGATTGGTAAGGGACAGTTTTTGCCAACCACTGCTGCAATAATGGTCACTATTGTAATAATTATACAATAGTAATACAATTGTAATAATTATTACAATAGTGGTTGATGTCGCTGGCAGAAATTTTTCCCAGTTTTGTTGAGATTATTCCAAACAAATGACATTCCCTAAAAAAATATACAATTCATTCCCAGCATCCCAGCAAAAGCATCTGTTTGTATTTTTAATGCTGTTACACTAGTGACCTTTATTACAATAGTGACCGGGTCGAGCATCCGCTATTGTAATAACGGTCATTATTGTAATAAAAAAGCAGCCACTTCACTCACACCTTCAGAAGTAGTTTGTCTCATCTTTTATGTTGAAATGCCAGTTCATTATAGATTTGTGTTCAAGTGTAAAATTTAACACATTTTCATTATTTGGAACATTTTGCAGTCCCCTCCTTACTTCAAAGTACGTGTCAATAATGACATTTATTACAATAATGAACTTTATTACAATAGTGACCGGGTCGTGCAACCACAATTGTAATAACGGTCACTATTGTAATAAAAACTAGCGGCCACATTTATCTGATCACCTAAGAAGTAATTCCTTTCATCATTCATCTTGAAATGCCATTTTTTCTTATATATTTGTGTTCAAGTGTAAAATACTGGGGAATTATAGTAGCCCAAACGTTGTAATCCATCCTTGCGTGATTAATTATACCAATAACGACATTTATTACCATAGTGAATGTTATTACAATACTGACTCCCTTCCCTCAGCCTTCGGACAGTACAATACAGTTCCCTATTTTATAATTTATATTTTGTATTTTGTATTTTCTATTTTGTATTTATATTTGACCCTGTATATAGAACAGTACTAAATTCGGACACAATTCAGTACAATTCCAAATTCGTATTTTTTATTTGTATTTTATATTTTTCTATTTTGTATTTATAATTGACTCTGTTTATAATGTGTTCTTGTGTGTACTGGAATTTCCTCTTACATGCATCCCTGCATTTCTATGTTTGCTGCTAACACAGAGAGCTGCTAAACAAATTTTCATTGTACTCCGTGTCAGTGACAATAAATCTATTCTATTCTATTCTATTCTAGTGACCGGGTCGTGCAACCACTATTGTAATAACGGTCACTGTTGTAATAAAGGTCACTAGTGTAATAACATTTTGCTGGGATGCTGCTAATGAATTGTTTGTTTTTTTCAAGGAATGTCATTTGTTTGGAAGAATCTCAAGGAAACTGGTAAAAATTTCCACCAGCAACATCAACCACTATTGTAAAAAATAATTATTACAAGAGTTACCATTATTACAATAGTGTTTGCAACAAGGCTTTCTATAAGATTTCGCTGCATGTCTGTGAGAATTTTTGCTGTTAGATGCGAATTCTTGGCTCGTAATATCTGTTCTAGTTCATCACATAGTATTTTGCCACCTCCACCAAACTTTACAGTTGGCACAATGCAGTCATGCAGGTAACATTCTCCTGGCATTTGCAAACCCAATCTCCTCCATCAGACTTCAGATAAAGCAGCATGATTTGTCACTCCACAGAACTTGTTTCCATTGCCCTTAATATTGACTATTTATACTAAAGTGCGAACTCCTTGCACCTCACTGTGTGTTACTTTTAGGCGGTTGTAACTAGTGAATTTCCCCATTGTGAGATCAATAAAGTTCTATTCTGTTCTATTCTATTCTATTCTATTCTATTGTTCCAGATTCCAGTGGCGATGGGCTTTACACATTGTGCTTGCTGATGTAAGGTTTGCACGCAGCTGCTCATCCATGGATACCCATTCCATGAAGCTCTTTGCCCACAGCTTTTTGTGATTTTTAATGCTGGAAAAGGTTTGGAACTCTGCAGTTACTGCAGAGTCAGCAGAGTGCTTGCAACTTTTACGCACTGTGTGCCCCAGCACTCAGCAACCCTGCCCCATAACTTTGTGTGGTCTGTGATTTTGTGGCATAGTTGCTTTGGTTCCTAGATGTTTCCATTTTGAAACAATACCACTTACAGTTGCTTGTGGAACATCTAGGAAGGAAGAAATTTCATGACCTGACTCATTGCCTTCTTTCACAAAAGTTTGTAAAGGCAGACTGCTTGGCTAGGTGCTTGATTTTATACACCTGTGCAATAGGACTGAATGAAACACCTGAAATCAGTGATTAAGAGGTCACAACTTTCGTACATAGAGTGTACTTTCTCAAAGTTTAGGAACTTTGCAGAGCTCATAGGGCTAAATATTTCTCATTGGTCCAATATTTGCAGCATTTTATTTTCAGCCTGCCTGTTTTGGCCGCCATGCTGTCATAGGAAATCATTCCTACCTATGGTCATCAGACTCTGTAATTTCTCCCTGTGACACCTTTACCAGTTTCTTTTATTGCCACATCTTGTACATACTATATTGTATTTAGTATTTAACTTTGGAGTTATTCATGTTACATATTGCAGCTCATACAGTACAGACATGTTTATTTATTTGTTTTATTTTTAATCTTCATTTTCTTCCTTTCAAACATATATTTATTTATGTATAACTGAGCATCCGTAACAAAATGTAATTGTCCCCTGGCATTAATAAAGTGCACTGATTCTGTCCATTTTTGCAAGAGTTCATGAACTTTAACATTTTCAGGTGTAAATCTGCTTTGCTGCTACAGCTTGTCTGTTTTGTGGCGATATCTCAGTGACCCTATTTGATAAACAGAAAATTACAATCAACAGAAGCTTCATTCTCCTGTTACAGTGTTGCCTGTGCCTCGCTTGGCATTACTGTTGTTGTATAGTGTTTGCATGACCACCTTGTACTGGCTTGGAGTAGTTTGTTATGAAATGATGCTTAAATCACATGACAAACATCTGTTGCTTTTCGATACTGGCTGATTCACCTATTCACCAAAACACACTCGCACACACACACAGTTTCATGGATCCTTTAATTCCTTGAAAAAATATTTACTTGGAGTAAAAGGTCTGGCTTGAGTACTTGCGTGGAAATTCGGTAATTCATTCATGAGGCTGAAGCCTTGTAACATTGTTAATAGTTAATCGATTTATCCTGAGACACCAACAGTGAAAACTGAAATTAGTTTGGCCCTTTGGTTTATCACTAAATGCCTTCAAAGCTAATAAATTTTCCAAAAGCTGCAGCTGTACTGTTTAATTGCTCAACATATTAACACATTAAATAAAGATAGCACTCAGTGGTGGAAAACCAGTTTAATGGCGATGCCATTTTTATTTGACCTAAGTCGTGTTTATCCAATATTTTGTTTATATGGTCACATTTTCAGTTGTTAAGATAAAGTAACAGGCCCTACTGGCAGGGATTCGCAGCCTTTTTGCCCTCTTATTAGAGCAACTGTCTGACTTTCATGTAACAAACATTCATGAAACATTTAAAACAGCTCAAGTATTAGTCACATTATCATTACTCTGTGAAGTTGGCCAATATAACCACTGAACAAAGGAAGCAGCAGCAAACACAGAGCAGAGGGCCGATTTGAGCAGATGAACAACAGCGAGCCTCTCCTGCAGAATCAAATGACATTCCACACTTTTCCACTTGACTTGGTTACTGTTGCTAAGGCTAGAAAACTTTATCCAGCAGTACCAGCGGCAGAGGGACATCTATGTCAGTGTGATTTTTTTCCTCTCAGCTCCAGTAGATTCAGAGTTTGTAGCTGTGATAATGAGAGCAGGGAACATGTTGTTCAGTCTCACGTTTCTGGACAACAAAGGTGTTGAGTTATTGTCAAGAAAGAACCAGTCATATGTTTGGTTTCCACTCTCTTCATAGCATCTGAGTGATAATCCCCCATTAGTTTGCAGAAGCTTTGTCATGTACATCTAGTTGTTTCTTTATATGATGATAGTTTGGGGCTTTACATGTTCAGGCCTTGAGCTATGTCCTAGAGGCTTTTATCTTCACCAGAATACAGCAGGATAGATAAGAGCAAAAGCCTGAAAAATGTTAAGGCTGGTGTTTTACAGGTTTGGATGTCAAACTTTGAGATAAACTATGCCTGCCTGAGGGCAGATGCCAGACAGTAGAGAAAAAGAAGAAAAGGGAAGAAGCTTTTAGCTGAAACCTTCATGACACTGACTGGTAAAGGTGTTAGGTTTAGTTTGTCTGCATTTGATTAAAATTGACTTATTGTGCTTATTTCCATTATCATAGCGTGGAGCTAGAGTAGCTTTGTGTAAAACATGTCTTATACTGGAGCCCCTCAAGTTCATCGACTGTCTGAAACAAGCTATTTTACCTCCTTTCCCGTTAAGGCTATCCTTACTATTAAGACATCTTTTGACTGACTGACTCTAATAAACACAAGGTTTGAAAATGTCTGTTCTTAAAGCCTGGGCTCTTTGCCAGAGGTAATCATACTAAAGATATCACTGACATCATACTGAGCAAACAGTAGGAAAATTATCTGAAACAGTGTTCAGAGCATTCAGAGGCCTGAACATTTTGCTCACAGGGATTAATTGCTCATCTGGTGACCTCATTAAAAAAATGTGGCCATTTTAATATGAGCATCAACCACTGTAACAGTATATATACACGGTATGGAAAAAAGTATTGGACATCCTACATGTTTACACCTACAGGAGCCTTTATAACTTTCCATTCTAAATCCATAGGTGTTAATTTGGTATATATGTACATATATTTATATTTATTTGTTATATTAATATTTATGTATATTTAGCGGAGTGTCTGCAAGTGAAGTAATTTCCCTCCAGGGATTAATATTCTGATTCTGATTCTGATTAATATAGAGTTGGTCACCCCCCTTTGCAGCTATAACAGCTTCCACTCTTCTGGGAAGGCTTTCTACATGATTGTATCTGTGGGAAGTATTGCCCATTCATCCAGAAGAGTATTTTTAAGGTCAGACACTGATGTTGGACAAGAGGGCCTAGTTTGTAATATTCAGTTCAGTTCTATTCTATTTTATTTATATAGCGCCAATTCACAACAAAAGTCACCTCAAGGCACTTTACACTGTAAGGTAAAGATCCTACAGTATCCCTTCTAGTTCATCCAAGAAGTGGTTAATGGGGTTGAGGTCAGGGCTCTGTGGAGACCAGTCAAGTTTTTCCATACCAAACTTAAACAACCATGCCTTTATGGATGTTGCTTTGTGAACTGCTGGAACAGAAAAGCACCTTCCCCAAACCGGAAGGATGGAATTGTCCAAAATTACCAAATGCTTCAGCTCACCAAATGTCTTGGTAAGTTGAAGCATTAAGATTTCCTTTTATCGGAACTAAGGGGTCCTGGCCAGTCCCAGGAAAACAACCTCATTGCATTATCCCTCCTCCACCACACTTTACAGTGGACACAGTGCAATCAAACAGGAAACAATATCCTGATATTGACCAAACCCAGGCTCATCCATCAGACTGCAAGATGGAAAAGAGTGATTCGTTACTCCACAGAACACATTTCCACAGCTCCATAATCCAGTGGCACTTTACACCACTACATTGTGCTTGTAAAGCTTGGATACGTTGCTTGGCCATGGAAGCCAGTGCCATGTTCACAAATTTTGTGCTGTTAACAGCAGAAGGGGTTAGAAACTGGTGATTTGTGGTGATTTTTACACACTACATGTCTCAAAATTTGGCCACCCTGCACTGTTACTTCACGTGGTCTGCCACTTTGTGGCTGACTTGCTGTGATTCCTAAACTTTTCCTCTTTGCAATAAGACCACTGGCCATTGATCGTGGAATATAAAGAACTTTCATCAACTGACTCGTTAAAAGGTGGCATCCTATTACAGTACCATTACTGACTTCACTGAACTCTTTAGAATGACCAGTTCTTTCATAAATATTTTGAAAGGCAGACTGCATTGCTAGGTGCTTGATTCATCTGTGGCAATGGGACTGAATGAAACACCTGAATTCAATGATTAAGAGGTGTCCAATACCTTTGTCCACATAGTGCGTATATATATTAGAAAAGGAGAAAAAGCAAATTAGATCTGCTTTAACCTACAGTATAACTTAAACTAAGACATGTAAGTGGTAAAACGAGTGGTGGGTGCTGGATCTGTGTGACCTTGTTTGAGTTCATCTTTTGTGAGTGAGCCATAAAAGTTTATTGTGCGCCTGAAAAAACTTCCCCTGATCAGGTTGTTTGAGGAGACGAGGGGGTGAAGTGATGTTGCTGAGCAGAGGAGGATCGAAGTGGGTGATGGTGACCTCGTGTCACTGGGTTCACCTAATTCCTCTGACATTTTCTTATGCCCTTAATTGCCATTCATTCTATAATAGCGCACATTGTGCTCATAATGGCAGGAAATGTCAAGTCAGCTTTTAAAGGGGAGGATCCCTGCAAATTGCTTTCCTTTTAGATGAAAATATACACCTCAGTCCACAGACAAGGCTCTGAGCTGTTTGATGGCACTGTTGACATGTGTGATTTCCTAACTGATTCGTCAGACCAGAGGTTGAGCTACTGTAGTTTTATTTATGACATTTAGCTTGCACCCCCCTGTCAGCTGGAAACATATAATTTACCACACATTCTTATTTAAAGGTTAAGGCTGCTGACACACTGTTAGATCCACTGAGTTTTAGTAATTTTCATGATGGATTTTCATGTTAGTTTGTGTACGGTGCTCCCGCTAAGCATTTTGTCACCTTTCAAGTATTTTCCAAACTTTCTGACACTTTGATTAACATGAGCAATGATGCCAAAGAAGGGAAAGGACAAAGAAATTATGATAATGAGCACTTGCATAACCTGACCTCAAATACTGTAAAAGATGCAATTAACGACTGTTCCCTTTGTGGCTGAATTTTGAGTGACTCATGTCTGTAATAAGATTTAACTTTCTGTCGTAATGTGGTACTTTGTAAAGAACAGCAGGATATTCAGTTTTCATGGAACACAGCCCACGCGTATGCTTAGATGTTCAGCAAGTGTAGTCAGTCTCTTTTCCATCCATTTTCACAAGTATGAGGAATACAAAATGCTTGCAAGTGAAAAGACCTCTTATGCCTGTTGATGCTATCAAAATACCTCAGAAACAGCCAGAAAGTGCTCTGTTCAAAGATTACCTTGAAAGTAAGACACAAAGAAATCATGAGGATGCTGAGAGGCGGAAGGAGGAGAAGAACAGGAGAGTGAAAAAGGTGGAGGAGGTAGAGAATAAATGACATTCGACTCCGAGGACCACCTTGGCCACCTGATTGTTCCAAAATGAGAGCAAAGCCCGACCCAGGAGCGAAAAGAGAAAGAGAGAGAAAAATCAATACAGTGCAATTAAACACAAAGCAAGCCTCTGTGGAGCTGAGGGGAATTTGTTATTTATTAAACTCGCTACTCTACCTCCTTCTCCCCGAAAGCCCATAACTCCCTCCAGTCTTTAATGCATGAGCTGGCCCTCTCGCTCCTGTCCTCTCTTCAGGTAATCTGACCTTTGTGGTTCGTACTGGGCTGAAACGATTGCGAGAGAAGATCGGGGAAGTCAGGAGCGTTCTCACTTATTGATCCAAGCCCCTGTCAGCTTTGCAGCAGACGACGAGTTGCTTTGGTTTGGAAGAAGGAGCGGTTTGGAATATTTTTACACTGTGCTGCTCACACTGCAGAGCATAAAGTGCAACTCTGACTTGTCTTATTTCACATGTACATTTAGAAACAGATGCAGTAACAGTGTTTTTCTTTCTTTAGTTTCACAAAGAGACTCACTGTACTGAAAGCACGAGTTCACCCAAATTGCAAAACACATTACACAGTATTTTCTCATTAAATTCTTGTTGTATCTGTGCACATAGAATGGAAGCTGGAAATCTCTGAGATAAATATTTGAGCAACACTTTAATTAAAATTTCCTTGGGACATCATCCAGTGGCTTCTTGCATGCAAATAACTGATAAATCTGATGTGGTCATGTAATAGTTTCTGTCTTTGGAGTATTTTTTTTCAGCTGCATTTCTTAAAACTCCTGATTAGCATTTAGACCCGATGATTTTGAAGGATACAACCCCTGAACAGGAAATTTTCATAAATTGGTAACTGCCCAACATCATGGCTCTCTCTCTAAATGCTACAGTGTTTCCTTAATTAGTCACATTATTGGGTTTACCAACTACAGTCAGCCTCTTTGTTGCTTACAGATGGGGGAGCTACAAGCTAATCTGAATATTGGTAAACAAAAGCAAAAAAAAGAAAAGAAAAAACTAAAAAGGGAAAAAATAGGCTGAAAAAAGTTAGACACATGAATAAAATAAAGCTGAAAAAGATGTTTAAAAACAAATCTCTGATCACTGAATGCACATATCTTACTTTTGGAGCAAGTGATATCAAATATTCATTTGAGGTTATTTCTTTTTAACAGCTGAAAATTTTGGGCTATTTTGAGGCACATCATCAAATATTAACGCAATGCTTAGATGTCATGAGAGGCTACACGTAGACTATGATAAACAAATTATATCTTTTTTTAAAAAAATGTGTTGTATATACACATTTTTAGAACTGGAGAATTTTTAAAAAATTGCTTATATAAACAATAAATAAAAAAGAAAAATGTACATTTAGGCTGCTCCCCTGTATTCTCCCCAAGGGGACGCCACAGTGGATTAATCTGCATTGTTAATTTGGCAGGTTTATGCCGGATGCCCTTACTGATGCAACCCTCCACGGGGAGAGGGGCTCATATCCCCACCTGGAATTGAACTAGGGGCCTTTTTGCTCGTAAGGCGAATGTGTAAACCACTACACTATGGGGACACTAAATATCAAATAAAATTGAACATGTAAAAAAAACATTGTTCTTTTATTTTTTTTCATATTCATGCAATTTCTTCATCAAAGCCACATGTGGCTCTTGAGCTACATGTCACAGGTTTTCACTTTTATGTGACTTGCTACTCCTTTGAGAGCATTGATCAAATTTTAAGTGAAATTTGTACACAAGGATCACCCAAAGGATTATCACCCGAATTGGGCTCAAGACCAAGTGAAAGGTCCTAGTTCTTCTTTTATAGGAACTTTTCCCTTTTAACAACAATCACTGTTCCTCCTTGAATATGTCCGGTTTTAATGTTCAAAAAATGACTGTATCTGTTTGCTCCTCTGTCATCTATACATAGATTCCATCATTAGGTGTATTTATGACATAATGATGTCTTACACAGGGTTAGGGTTGGTCAAGAAGTA
The DNA here is from genome assembly GCA_015106775.1 of Etroplus canarensis. Lineage (NCBI taxonomy): Eukaryota > Metazoa > Chordata > Actinopteri > Cichliformes > Cichlidae > Etroplus > Etroplus canarensis. The sequence goes on along the minus strand of VUQH01020496.1, from coordinate 2,254 downwards.
CTGTCATAGTCCTGGATATGACTTTTTGCTAGACTTGTTGACTTTTCAGTGGATTTGAATTCTCATGAGTTTGTGCGATACAGCCAGCTAATGACAGCAAAACATCACTTTATTTCTGAACTTCACACATTAAACTGTGAAATTTAACAAGCTGCTAGTGCTTTAAAAAGTTAAGTGGACTTTTAAGTTAAGTTAACACCAAGTTAAGACTAATTTAGGACAACTTGTTTATTTTAAGTGCACATTAATTAGAATAGCTTGATTACTGTGAGTGACCATTACTAAACAAAGAAGTTCAACTGACTTAAATGTTTCTAGTTCAGTTAACTTGTTAAATTACTGTTTTTAATTTTGAGAACACTGCTTGGTACAAATTGAACCCACTGAACACTGAGCCCCATAATTATTGGTAATGCATTTCTAATTAAGCTTGTCATCCTTGAACAGAGAGAATTCTAATACAACACAAGGATTAAATTTCATCAATAGAGAGTGATAGTGAGCAACAAGCATTATCACAATGAGTTATTTACACCGATTAAACCAGCTGTCAACCACACAGATGTGATGCAGCAGAAATAAAGCAGGGCATTGCAACATCTGTTTAAATCACAGAGTTAGCAGGAGGCATCTTCACTCAATGAGCCAGACTTGGCAGCTGTCTAAAAATGTTGGCAGGTTTTTATAGCACATGTGGCTTGTCCTCGTGCAGAGATAGGAAGGGTGACAAAAAGGGCTAATTCAAAAATATTGATTATTGCAGCAAATGTAAAAAGAAACAAAAAAACGTTGGCTCAGATTTTCTCTCAGAATGGCTATAGCCTGTTAAAGGCAGAACGCACACCTTTAAAAGC
>VUQH01020493.1:33871-75570 GCA_015106775.1 Etroplus canarensis | reverse complement strand
TCCCTTTCTCATTTAAAGACGTGACGAGCTGGAGGGAAGGTGGTGGCAGGAACCTTCAGCCCTCATCCTTGACCCTCAGCCTGCCAGCAGATCCTGAGGGTAAGCTCACTGCCCTAGCTGAGACTGGCACCCCTCCAGCCTCATCTCATCCCTCCTCCGCTACAGGCACCACCTCTTCTAGTACAGTGACTGCTCAGTCACCAGGCCTTGACCCTAAGGAGCCTTCCCTGCGACCCGCCCAGCCTGTCCGCAGAACAGCCGTCCCTACTGCACTGCAGTACCAGCTTCATCACACTTCAACTGCTGTCTACCATGACATGTTGCCTGCATTTGTAAGTACTGTATTACTCATGACTTTTTAGGTCATTGTTTGAAAAAAAATCTTGATAACAGTCTGCTGTATTTACAGTCTGGTTTTAAATGTAATCTAAAACAGTGCATTTCTGATGGATGTCTGACATGAACATTCTGTGTGGTCCTGCTGTTTTCAGATGTGCTCTAAAGAGACACGAGAAGCCACAGGTACAGACAATGTTCCCACTACCGTAGCAGCCCCAGCCCGATTTGAGAGCAAACCCACTTTTAGGCAGACTTACGTCAAACCTGAACTTGTCAAGTAAGTTTATTCTGAATGTCAAAGCAGTTAACCATTATTCAGCAGTTTGACATAGACGTCTGTGATACCAGGCAATTGTTAATTTGCCTCTATCTGTGATTGTAGTGGTGATGCTAGAAGAGAGAATCGCTTTGTCCGTGCTCCACCTCGACTCTCTTCGCAGCCAATACGGAGGCCTGGCGACAGACCACTTCGCCCAGCCATTATTAATCCAGAGGATTTGAAGGATCTGGATGAGCTTGACAATGACTGTGAAGATGGATGGGCTGGTCAGTATTTTTTGACATATTTAATTCTCCTCAACCACTTTTTAGTGAGAGTTTCTACTGTAGCTTGTGAATATTCTTTGCCGTTAAATTTTATGTGTGAAGTATTGTAAAGTGTTATTGGAGTATTTCCTGGCTTATATTGGCCTTTGTTGGGTGGCAATGGATGTAAGTGTGACTGGTCCATGTATACACTACACAGAAATATCAAGGGAACACTTAAATGACACATCAGATCTTGATGAATGAAGTATGTAGTCATATTGAAACATTTTACTGATATACAATGTGAAATTTGCTGAGAACAAAATGATCTAACAGCGGTCAATGGAAAACAAAATCATCAGCCCTTTGAAGGCTGGATTCAAAATGACACCAAAAATCAAATTTGAAAACTGAAATCAGACTGACCCAGCTTGGGTCATATTGTGGCTAAGTAGTGTGTGTATGGCTCCCACATTCCTGTATGCAAATCTAAGAATGTCTGGGCATGCTCTAATGCAACGGTGGATAGTTTCCAGGGGATCTCCTCCCAGACCTGGGTCAGGATATCAACACATGTAACATTCCAGAGGTTCTCAAGTGGATTCAGGTCTAGGGAATATATAGGCTAGTTAATGGCCTTCATCATCCACAAACTGTCTACACACTGTGACCACATGAAGTCGAGCATTATCCTGCACCGGGGGAACCCAAGGTCCACTGTACCAGTGTAAGGTCTGAAAGTGGTTTTGAGGATTTGATCAATATACTAGTGGCTACCATGTAGAAATCTGTGTTACCCTCCAAGGATATACCTCCCTAGACCATCACTCACCCACTGCCAAACCTATCATGCTGGATGTCGTTTCAGGCAGCAAAATGTTCACCACGGCATCTCCATACTCACAGGGTACCTGTGGTGAACCTGGCAGTTCTGGTATTGTCTGACAAATGCCAGTTCAGCTGCACAGTGCTGGGTCTTGACCACAGCTCCCACTAAAGGATTATTCCATGCTTATGGATTCTGTTTCTGACAGTTTGGTTTGAAACATTTGCCTGAGTAGGATGTCAGTAGTTATTTTGTAGGACTCTGGTAGTGCTCCTCCTGTTTATCCTTGCACAGAGAAGATACTGGTCCTGCTGTTTAGTTGATGCACTTCTGCGGCCCTGTCCAGCTGTGGTTGTGTGATGGACTGTGTCTTGGTACCTCCTCCAAACTCTGTGCTGGGAGACACAGCAAACTGTCTTGTAATGGCACATATGGATATGCCATTCTGTAGGAGTTGGACTATATGTGCAATCTGAATGGGCTACAGGTACCATCTCATGTTACCAGTAGTGATAGTGACACTAGCAAAAAGCAAATGCAGAGAAAAATAAGTCGGGACGGATAAGGAGAGTGCAGTGGTCTGTGCCCACCACCTGCAAAACCGTTCCCTTTTTGGGGGGTTTTCCTATTGTTGCTTCTCCAGTGCACCACTTGTTACTTACATTTTCACCAAAGAAGGTGAAATGGATTCACTGATTATGTGTTACTGTAATGATCACGTGTTTCCTCAGTTGCAGTTTTGGAACTTTGCTGTTATTGAATCAGCAGAGCCTTGGCTACTTTTATGCATTATGCACCTCAGCTCTTGTTGACCCCTCTCTGTAGCTTTACATGCTGAGTTGCTGTGATTCCTAAATGCTTCCACTTTGCATTAATACCACTTATAGCTGATCTTGGAATATCTTGAAGGGAAGAAATTTCATGAATGGCCCTGTTGCATCAATGACATCCTATTACAGTAGCACACTTGAATTCAAGCTCTTTAGAATAACCCTTTTTCACAAATGTTTGTAAAGGCAGACTGCATAGCTAGGTGCTTGATTTGATCCACTTGTGGCAATGGGACTGAAACACCTGAATGCCATGATTGAGAGGTGTGGCCTAATACTTTTGTCCTTAGAGTGTATCTTTAAAGCAGGGAAACCACAGGAGAGACAATTGAACAGGCTTTGGGGTACAATTCATTTGCATATAAACACATTAGTTGCATTGCAATGCATAGAAAAAGAAAGATGTATGTAGTATCCAATCGACATACCAGATCAAGGTAACTCAACTGCTCTTGATGAGACCCAGTATTATCAGTAGGCTTTTCATGAAGGTATTCTAGTTGTGTTGTTAGACAAGTAGGATGTCGATCTACCTGCTCAGAGCAAAGCAAGTGAATAGTCAATCAAGGGTTGCTTTAATTTAGGACTCAAAAAAAAGAAATTGAGGTTGCTGGGGGCACTGTTCTATGGAATTTCCAAATTTCACCAATGCACATGACTGTTTTGTTTCCCACCTGCCCACAGGACTTCATGAAGAAGTTGATTATAGTGAGAAGCTCAAGTTCAGTGATGACGAAGAAGAACATTCTCCCAGCGACAAAAACAAGATATGGTGAGAGGTCTTCCATGATGGCTGCTGATTGCTCTAAATGGTCGCATCTCAGTTTTGTCTTCATTTAAAGGGTTTCTGATTTTATTTTTAGGGCTGACTGGGAGAGGGAGAACCAGCGGGACTGCCATTCCTCCCTTAGTTCAGGAGAGGCATCCTACCCCCAGGAGGGCCCGGAGGAGAGTTATTCTTACCAGCATCACCATCATGAGCCTCCCAGGAAGACCAATGGCAAATATCTCTCTGTGGAAATGCAGGTAACTGCACACAATGCAGTGTTTTTCCACTTCAGCTCTCTTCAGAGATTACTTATCCAAGATTAAGTTATTATGATGTTCACAGTTAAAACACATCTGTCTCTTTAATCCTTTTTATGACGATGCAGCATTATAGAGACAACACTATAGAGCATATGAATAGCTGTCTGCCTTCACATACCCTTAAGTGAATCTGTCATTATGAATTAGAAGATATGACCTTGCTGTAACCATAGTGATGTGTGTCTGACCACTTTTAACAAACCTTTTGCTTGGCAAGTGAAAAGGATGTGAGAGACATGTTGGAAGATGGGTTATGCTTCTGTTTTTTAGGTGCAGTTCATCGTAGGTAATCTGTTAAAACCACTTGCAAACAGTAAAGGTATACATTTAGACCACAATATTTAGTACTGTCTTACACTAATTATGAAGCTTTTTTGGTTTTCATTGTGAGCGGATTGATTTGGCCAGAGACATAAGCAACACTTTTGAGGTTTTAGAAACTGTTTATTTAAAGAATGATTCTCTGCTGACAACAAGTCAAGCAAAAATGCAGAGTTTTTGGCTTTGTCCTCTGTCTGCTTTAAAGAAAGTAACCCATGTTAAAAAAAAATAAATAAATAAAAATTCTGATTTAACTATCTCTGTGCCTCCTCTAGGTCCAGCAGAGAAACCAAGGAGAGCCACCTGCTGACCAGGATGACCACCAGAGGCAGTCTCAGACTCAGGCACCAGCGAGAGCCAAGTATGTGTCACCTGAACTGTCTGAAGCTGTTGAGCGAGCTCGCAGACGGAGGGAGGAGGAAGAGAGACGTGCCCGTGAGGAACGGCTGGCTGCGTGTGCTGAAAAACTCAAAAAGCTGGATGAGAAGTTTGGGAAGACTGAAAGACAGATGTCCAGAACAGAGGATGGCCAGAAGGACGTAGAGGGAAAAGAAGTTCCATTGTCCCCAAACAAGGAACAGAGTAGAGGCCACCATGATAACTGGCAATACAGCACAAAAGGTAATAAAAAAGATGTGTATGCAGCCTTTTAAACCTACCTATTATAAATGAAATGTATATTAAAAAATGCACTAATGACAAATTCAGAGCATGTGTTGTAATCAACTGATTTCCAGATGGAAGTGAATGCCCTTCGGACAACTCCCCTGGTCATAGTTACCGTGAAGAGCCTGGGTTCTCTACCTACCGTGGCAATGAAGATGATGGCCCGGAGCCCTCCTCCCCATCTGGAGACTACAGTGGACGTCATCCCTCTAAACCAATGCCACCCCGCTTTCAAAAGCAACCACAGCACCACCAGCAGCAGGTGAGAACAAGCTGATGCCCCTCAACTGTGAAGTATAACACATTGACATAATCATAGTGTTGTTGTAAAAACATCTTCCATGAGCAGAATGATTTGCTTGGCCTACCCTCTGTGAAGGATAATTATTGTTTTAATTTCATTCCAGTGTATTTCTTAATAATGTAGCTGTTGAGGCTCTATGGGTCATGTTAACATTGCATTGCTCATCTTGGTTGTAGAGATTTGGGGAAAATAGGAGCTGCTCAAAAACATACGTTTTAATGATCTAACAAACACATATATCAGGGGAAAACAGCATACTTCCTGTAGCTTTCCAGAGGCATACATTAGCCTACTGGAACAGCCATTGGTACTGCTTTGGGGATTTCCCAGAGACAGCTTGCTGTCTGACCTTATTATCCTGAATTAGGCCGCTAATATACCTGGGCAGTCCCTCAAGTATAGTCTGTGAGAGTGAAATGGACTCTGCCTCACAGAAAACATCTCATCTGATATTGACCATAGTGGGGTTGTGCTGGAGAGGTGAAACAAAATTCAAATCGGTCTAATAATCTTTACCAATCTTGCATTTTTACACCATAATATAAGTTATTAACTTCTTGACAAGATGATCTTTAACAGCTTTTGGGTTCAGTCTGAAATGTATAAAGGGTAGATGTACTTTTTTCAAGTCTAAATGAGGAATGCTATATTTCAACTAAAACATTTAACAATATTCTCCTGACTTGGTTGGCTTAGAATAATGACTGTGGATTTTACCCACCATTTCTTGAGAGTATTTATTGTGTGCATTTTAAAGGAACAAGTGTTCAAGATGCAGCATTGGCAGCAGTCAGGTCACCCCACTCCTTCGGGGTCGAGCCACTCCCAGCGGGGCTACTATCCTCCACATGTCCTCAGTTTTGATCCCCGCTGGATGATGATGCCCCCTTTCATGGATCCCCGCATGGCCCAAGGACGCTCTCCTGTAGACTTCTACCCTGGTGCTGTCCATTCTTCAGGTAAGTACTAAATCTATATCTACTTAGATATATTGGGTTTAAGCATTTACAGATATTCGCGCAAGCAAAATATGAGATGTTATGTGGCCTGTGTAAGTAAATCTGTTCTGTCAGACACATATGAGACTACTGAAAAATTGTGCTAAAAAGGTTTCTTAATAGCCACATTACAGATTAAATAAATAAGCACAGGCATATCTGAAATCTTTTTAATGAAAGCTCCAGTTTGACATGTGTGATTCTTTGGGGTTTTTTTTTAGCAGGAATGGTAAAACCTATCGTACACCAAGACCACTTGAACAGTCCTGGTTCTGATGAGGGATGCCATCCCAACATGCCCCAGGAGAGACGAGCCCCTTCCACTGAGCCTTACCCTATGTGGAACCAGGATGGTTACCCCTTGCGTAGCTTCACTCCACCTTACCAGAGACAGCGTGAAAGCTCTGAAAGTGGACATCCTGATGACAGGTCAGATATTGTGTTTGAATTCCATAGCCCTTACATAAGCTATAAGGCATTCTTTTAGTTTAGTTCAGTAGTTCCTTTTACTCCTCTTTGTTCAGCGATAATTGTCATATTAAAAGATAAGTTGGCATTTTTAAGTGTATAGATATAATACTGTAAGGTCTGGCTGTGTTAAAGGATGGGTTTCTGTCTGGTTTGGTCATTGTTAACCTTTTTTGGTTTTCCTCATTTCCACAGAGGTGATATGGCCTCTTCCCAACAGGACTCTTATGAAGAGAGGTCGAATGATTGTTTGACCCACACTCAAGATGATCTCCCCCATCACACTTATCAGAGCCGAGGCTCAGACAGAGAACACCATGACCAAGGTTTGCTCACCACTGCTCAAAACATCTCTTCGAATCATTCAGAGTGTGAATACCCAAAGCAAGAGTCTAGAGACAAGCAGCTCAAAGATGGCCTTGAATCCCACGATGAGGCCTTTGATGGCACAACAGACAACTGGAAGAGAGATGGAAGCCAGAAACAAGATGGAGGGCTTAACAATGCCCAAAACCAGTGGTCTGAAGCTAGTTCTAGTTCTAGTAGTGTCAGTCAGCCATCTGAGACTAGTGGACGAACCTTGACACGCAGAACTGGGCCCATCAAGAAACCAGTTCTTAAGGCTCTCAAAGTGGAAGATAAAGAAAATGAAAAGCCAAAACCTGAGCCTGAGGAGAAGCCTGTCCCTTACCGCCTGGAAAAAGAAGTTCTTACAAATGTTTATGACTTGAAGAAAGATAATCAGCCTGCCAGCAACAGGCGTTCAGCATCACCTGTTGTTGAGAAACAACCTGAAGAGAGGCAGCGCCAATCACCAGCTCCTAGTAAAATGGACAGACCTCTGAGCACCTACAGTGATGACTCTCCCAAGGAGAACATGTGGGGCAGTGGCAAGAATCAGCCACCTAGAGATAGCCAGGAAAACCGAGAACCCCAGGCACCACGGCGCAATAACTGGATCTTCATTGATGAAGAACAGGCCTTTGGTGCAGTGAGGGGGACTGGTAGAGGCCGCAGTCGAGGCTTCAGGGAATTTGGCTCCAGAGGTGGAACCCGTGGTGGCAGAGGTGGAGATAATCTCAGAAGTGTTTATAACAACAACAGTGGTGGCAGTAGCACTCAGCGAACAGGCAGAGGCAGAGCACCACCCAGGGACTTAATCAAGGTTGAGGAGTTCCAGAGGGGCAAGCCCCGCAGGCGAAATGTCAGTGAGACTTTGAGTGAAGCCTCAGAGTATGAGGAACTTCCCAAGAGGCGCCGCCAGAAAGGATCTGAAAATGGAGAAGGTTATACAGAGTCTGGGGAAGCCCGTAAAGCTGATAGAGACTCTTGGAGATCCAACAAGGTGTACACAGATGATCAGACAGCCCCAGATTCCAGAGAAAAGACTAAGGTCACCAGAGGATTTGGAAGTCGGGTGTTGCCTCCCAGACTGAATACCACTGGTAGCTACAGTCGCAGCTTTGGAGGATCCAGGGACATTTCTACGTGGAGGGGTCGTGGGCCCCAATTTAGCAGCAGCAGTGCCATGCAGGAAAATGGTTATGGTCCTGGGACAGAGACTACTTACTCCCGCAGACCCCCTGTTGAACGCGACACTCTTAAGTACACTCCTAAATTTACTGGCTCCTTCATGGAAAATGGAACAGAGGACCGTGAAGGAGAATTCTGCTTTGACAGTGAAAACCCTGAAAGACAGATTTTAAGGAGAAGGCGCCCCCCACGTCAAGACAAGCCTCCACGTTTCCGTCGTCTACGACAAGAGCGTGAACCTGGGACAAATCAGTGGACAAGTGATGAGTACATAAATGGAGACTTTGCAAACCCCTGGCCAGGTCGCTCTAAAAATACTGGTGAGGATAACTGGCCTAGTGGCCACTACTCTGGACGTTCTAGCCAGCATGGCCAGACAGAGGAATGGGAGACGGGATCAGACAACAGTGACTTTGGTGACTGGAGGGAGAAGCGGGGTGGAAGTGGAGGCATTGCTCCACAGGGACATGGAGATATTCCTTCAGACTCCGGCCAGGACCCAGGCTCTGGTGAGAAGAGGGAACTTTCCAAGAGAAGCTTCTCTAGTCAAAGACCATTGGTGGAAAGGCAGAACAGGAAAGGAGAGCCATCATTGCTAGAAGCAAGCAAAATGGTGCGAGCACCTGATAACCCTCCCACCTCCTCCTCTAACAGGAATGACAATTGGCAGAATGGTGGGACTTCTTGTAAGAGGTGAGGTGAATAATGTTCTTAAACCAAACTGTAGTCTGTTAGAGTTGCTGAGAAAACAACAGTGTGTCCTTATTATTATTTTTGATCTGTACATACACTTTCAGACATAATTTGCAGCGACACAAATGTTGTAGTAAGCTGTATTTTGAGATAACATGCATACCAAATTTAGGCAAGTTTCCATCTTTATTTACTGGTTTCAGCAGGAGTCCAGATGAGTCAGGCTCTGTCTACAGCATAGAGCAGCTGTCAGAAGAGAGGGAGCCCACTGAGCCCACTGGGAAGAAATTAGACAAGGAGCTGAAGCCAGGACCTGTCAAGACAGAGATTGCTGAACCTCTGTCCCCATATGAGCTCAGCAGCTACCCAAGTGAGTCCAGCTTTTTAAACCTCCATGGAACCAATAAAGATTCTGTGTTGATAGAAATATAAAGTCCCAAATCCTGGATATACATTTTTTGTGTATTGTAAGATTTCTAATTTCTTAGAGGTTTAAAAGAGGTTACTTACTACCAGCTTACCAGCAACCTTAAAACTGGCTTGTTGGTGTTATTGTGTAATGTATTTTAATAAAAGTAGCACTTTGATGTATTCATCCCTTGACAAGCTGAAAACCTGGGGAATTACTTTTGATGGTCATGTCCACACAGCAGTAGGACAATCCTGTTAATGTAATGATTACCTTTGATCGGTTTTTGGAAAATATAATGCTGAGAAGCAACCATGAATCATGGAAAAAGATTTATAACCAATAGAAAAGTACTGGGTGTGGGTTACTCTGTTTTCATGTCACTTTATGTGCTTTATTAAAAGCTAAACTCTGAAAGCTTTTGTTAGCCGTTTACATCTGTTTGCCTTTCTTGGACTTGTAGTCACATTTTCATACAGCCAACTTCCCAGTAAAACTGTCTTGTACACATTTTTTCTGTTCCTGTTGTCAGAAAACAGAATGACCATGAACTGTTGACTTTGAAATGTGGCCTGTAAATTACAACTAAAATCTTGAGACATTTTCCACCAACACTGCTGAAATCTTGATTTTACTGTCACAACATTGTCTGACAAAAATCAACACCCATGAATGTTAAAAACAACTGAGCTGAATATTCAACTCTGTTTACATGTAATTTGATCTCTCAGAGACAAAGTTACAAGCTACAGAATTTATCATTCAGGCACATTTATGTGTTGACAGCTGCTACCACTGGCTACTTCTGTCGCTCACAGATCTCCTCCTTAAAAGTATGGGCACATCATCAGTTCCATTTAAAGCTACAGACACTGAAACAGACTGTTAAACAGCTCAAAACCAGGGGGGTACAATCCCCCTGGTTTTGAGTAAAAGTGGCATTTTGTCCTGAAATTGAAATATACTTTATGGGGGCAGGTGAGACCAACATTAATTTGTATTAAAGTGATACAATATGGGACCTTGAAATTATTTTAAGTTTTAAACTACTGAATGAAGTTTGATGCTGTAGTCTACATTTTTAGGGTGGACACTTATTCGTCTTATTGAAGCTAAAAACACATTATCATGGTGCAAGTTGTGGTACTGGCTCCCAAAAGTACAGATAACATTAAACATTGCAGTTTTTATCTGTGTACTTTCCTCTGATGAAGTACTTGTTTTGTAGTTGAAGGAGACACAGGGGGACCAGGTTCCAATCCAGATGGATACCAGGATGCCTTGTCCAAAAAGCAAAGACGCCCACAGGAAGATGAGAGGAGGAGGAAAGAACAAGGAGGAGCTGTAAGTTAAACCTGTGGTGAACCCCTGCTCAGTTATTATTAAAATAGTTACAATGTTTCCTGTGTTTAAAATTGGAAAACCATTATTATGGTACTGATACTGCCATGGAGGGTTGTGAAGGGCATCCAGCGTAAAACTTCTGCTAAATTACCTATGGAGATTAATCTGTGGCGACCCCTTGGTGAAAATACATGAAAGCAGCCGAAGGTGCTTTTATGATACTGTTGGCCATTAAGTGAACTGCAGTATAGCCTCTTATCGTTCACCTCATGATTCTGGTAATGGTTAGGTTGTAATGCTCTTTAACTACAAGATAGCAGAGTGGGTAACGTCAGCTAATTTACCAAAACCCCATGAGCAGATGTGGCTTGTAAAGTGGTTCGCTTCCAGTTTTCAAATTACCTGATCAATGGATTTTACAGACTGTTAGGTTCATGCAGCATAGCTAAATTGGAGCAAGCTGGCTTACTCATTAGGTAATGATGCATTGAGCTTCTGATAATACTGTTTGAGTCTGAGCCTCTGCCTCACTGGCTAAGACGTAACCTGTTCATAGCAATATATATCAGCCAAATGATACTAGCTAGTCAAGGGGCTGACCGGACATTATGTCAGTCAGCTCAACTTAACTAAGCCTTACATCAGTTTTGTATTTTTTATTATTTTAGAAATACCTCTGCTAGAACAATTCATACTGTTTAGATGGCAACTAGTTAGTTGACTTACTTTTTAATGGATGCTTGAACACTGGATTGCACTCTCTGAAAAGATGGCTACACTGATCATTTAATTACTTAAAGGATTTGGACTGTTTGTAACCAATTACATCAGAATTAGCAAACACATAGGCAAATAAGGAAGAGGGGTATGGTCTGCTTATAAGTTATGTTAAATTGTGTTTACACTTTAGCAAAAAAAGGTGTTTATTACATGCAGTTGCTTTACATTCTTACACATAGAACCTGAAAGCGTTTCCTTTCACCCAATGATAGGTTCCAGTGAAAAACAGGGCAATCACTTCCAAGATACCACCTCGCTTTGCAAAAAAGCAGGGAAGCATGAGCATTGAACAACCCGAGGAAGGAATTTCTTCTAACAATCTGGGAACTGAAATCTGGGAGACTAACAGCTCAGGTATTTTTAATTAATGCTTTGTTGACATTTTTGTTGTTGAATTAATACTTTAAGTTTTTGAACAGTGGTGCAATTTTTGGCATTAATTTTTTTTATTCACACAGTGAAGATGTGATTGAAGTGCAGACTTTTGGATTTAATTCAAGGAGTTTAACAAAAGCATTACATTAACTATTTAGGAATTACATACATTTTTAGTTCCTCATTTTTAGAAGCTCAAAAACAGTTGGAACAATTGATTGACAGGCACATTCATAGCCTTAGGGCTGTTCCTTCATTATTCTGTGATGCATTGAACAGATAAAGAATTAATCAACGTACACCTAAAAGAATAGAGCACTGTATTATTAATTGACATGACAGAAAATGTAATATTTTAACCAAATTTTAAACATGAGATAAATGTTAAAACTTTCTTTACTTTTTATTTTGTGATGGTTTGTGTGTGATCCTCATACAGGTTAAGAACTTTATTGAAACAGCTATAAAGGAATAGTTTGGTTTTTTATGAACATTGTATTTAAAATGACTGCATTCTTCACAGATAAATATTAATAGCATGTACGTATACCTTTAAGCTCTTTCAGTGCAGTCTTCAGGGGGAGACTCGTGGACTAAACAGGTCTCATATACTGGGAGTGAACCCAACTCTGAGGTAGGGTGATGCAGCTGCTACTCTAAACTTCTTATTTTAATACTTTTCTTCTTGACTTTATCCATAGATTATTATTCTTTAATAAACTTTGTCAAATATATAACTTTGCCTGTTTTTCACAGGACTCTGATGCTGGCCCAGAACAGAGTAAAGAACAGCACAAACCAGGGCCCATTGGAAATGAACGCTCCCTGAAACATCGGAAGGGCTCAGAAGGTGTGGATAGACTGGAGGGTGGCCCCATCACACCAGTCAATGGTGTGGACCTCCATGTGGACGCTGTGCTGCCTGTGCCACCCATTGATTTTGGTGTCAGTGCCAAAGACTCTGATTTCAGCCTACCACCAGGTTCTACCCCAGTGCCCGTGTCCAATCCTGTGAACAAGCTTCAGGATGTGAGTGACTTAGTGTACTTTGGTGACATCTTGTAAAATAAATAAAACTAGCTGTAATCCTACTGGGATGGGACATTTATAGCTGAAACCAATAATGGAATAGTGTCTTTCTTAAAACCAAGATATATTGACGTATAAGTATTAATTCTTTTTCTTTTCTTAAACAGACGGCTCTGAATCAGAGTATCCCTATGCTGCGTTCCAACCACCTGCAGCCTGGCATTAACCTCAACCCCATTTCCTTTCCCACTGCTGACCTTACTCTCAAGGTATATGAATTGCAATCCCGTGTCAGCTATTTTTTTCATAAATATAGCTTATAAAAAATAGTAGGTCTGTTTATGCAAATCTTTTCTTGTAGGAGGTACATTTAGAAGGAACATGAAAAAAAACTGACTCACTTAAACTGTCCAGCTCAGTTATAAATGTTTCTATCTTTGCAGATGGAATCAGCACGCAAGGCGTGGGAGAACTCCCAGTCTCTTCCTGAGCAGGGCTCTCCTGGAGGTGCCTCAGGTGCTCAACCTCCCTGCAGTGCTGGCTCATCCACTGGTGTTAGCTACAGTTCTTTTGGAGGCGTTTCCATGCCGCCAATGCCTGTTGCATCAGTAGCACCTTCCATGTCCATGCAAGGTAAAAACACATTTCTTTTTCTGTGTTTAGTGAAGGGCTTGCATTTTTGAGGAGTAAACTACAAGCTTGTTTGGGTTTTGTCTCTGATACAGGTAATCATATTCCTCCATTGTATCTGGATGGCCACGTCTTTCCAAGCCAGCCACGCCTCGTACCTCCCACCATGACCCAGCAGCAGACTTACCAACAGGTAATACACAAAAAACCCCCACACACAAACACAGGCTTGCTTGTGTACTAGCAAATTGTCATGATGCTGCATGTGCTCATCCATTCAGGCGGCTGCAGCCCAGCAGATTCCAATTTCTTTACACACATCTCTTCAGGCTCAGGCTCAGTTGGGGCTTCGGGGAGGTCTGCCTGTCTCTCAGTCCCAAGAGATGTTCAACTCCATTCCTCCCTTCAGGTACTGCCAGCTCAAAGAATTTCCACCAGTCCCATTAGTTTACTTCAACTGAGCCCTAACGGTCCATTTCATGTATTTGATAATAAAACCTTTTGAGTGCACTCAGAACTATTTTTTCTTTCACTCATAGCCTTGCAATGTCTTACCTCTTCCAGGTCTCAAGTTTACATGCACCCCAACCTGTCACAGCCCAGCCCCATGGTGCTATCAGGCGGGGCCCCTCTCAAGGGCCCTTATTCAGCTTTCCCTGGCATGCAGCCATCAGACATGGTTAAGCCACAGTCCGGCTCACACTACCAGCCTATGAATGGCAGCCAGCAACTAGTCTATGATAGCCAGATGAACCAGGGCCCTGGTATGGGCTCTTCGCAGTTAATGGATTCTCAGCTTATTCAGGTTTGTGAATTATCCTCTTAAGCATATTCATCTTGATGCTTATGAGGATTTTAAAATTGCAGATAGCATTTGTTTTAGCCTAACATTAAGCCTTCATGTAAATGGAGTATCAATCGAATCTTTCCTTAAATGATCAAATTTATGGGTCTTCGTTTTTACCAGGTTACTATGCCCCTGCCTGGCTCGCAGCTGCGCTATGGTTCAGCTCAGCAACATCTCATCCTCCCACAATCCATCCAGCTGCAGCAGGGACAGAACCTGTCAGTAGGAGCCCCTCGCCGAATGCTACCACCGGGGTCCCAGGCAGCTGTCATGACTGGCAACAGAGAGGTGAGCAATAATGACCTTATATTACTCAACTTTCTGTCATAATAAACTGTTACAATCCAGTTTATCCATCACAGCTAATGCTCCATATCTTACCATTTGTGTAGCCTTTTATGTCATACCACCAATACCAAATAAAAAATAAGCTGCCCTCAATGGTCTATATGTATTGACTGTGTGTCTTTATTTATTGCTCCATTCTCAGGGCTCACAGATGGAAATGAAAGGTTTCCAGTTCTCTGAGAAGCCCAGTCATTCCCCAGGCATATCTGGAGGTTCTTACAGGTGAGCGGAAATTATTTGTGCAAATAGTAGAATTTAATTCTGTGGAACTATAAATGCAGCTAACACTTTGGATACACCCCACTGCGTTACAGTTGCACATTTGACTAATTCAGTTGCGTTTCTTTCCATTTCAGGCCTGGCTCTGCCAGCCCTAGTGGGAAATCCTCTGGTCCTGGGGGGCCTGTAGGCCCTTTGCCCACACATTTTACTCAGCAGGTATGTCTTTTTAAAATTCTGGCCAGTTTCAAACTTGGGCTCCAGTAGAAGTGTCTCTAAAGCATGTTGTCTGAAAATTAAAATCTAATAACATGATTAGTTAAACTGACCAAATTAATATTGTTCATCATTGTGCAGTTAGAATACAATATACTGAATAAATTTAAAACAAATAAGTATTTCATTTAAAAAAAACAAACCAGTGACTTGAGTAGAGAAGCATCAGTCCAGCTTTTCAGTACTAATACTGATACCTTGGCTTATACATTTTCCAGTACTGAGTACTGATCCAGTTCCAACGTTAAGTTGATAAGCTCTGTTCTTCACTTTTAGGATGAGACTAGGAATCATTGTTTTGTGTAAGGCAGCATCAGTCTCCATTTAAACATTGCTGTCCTATTTTTGTAAAATAAAATGCTACAACTAACTAAATTTACCGAATTTCTAAAATAAATGACAACAGAGCCGATACAAAAAAATTAAATGTTATTCACTAGTCTCATTTCAGTTTAGAGTTAGTCTTTACTGCACACAGTTGTTGGGCCAGTACATTACTTAATCTGAACCAGTGTATTTGGATCATGTTTAAAGATGTGTTATAAATTCGGTAGTCACTAATTATTTGTATTTCATTTATTTCCCAACTCTATATTCCTTATTCTCCTGTTCCTTCCCCCTGTGACCAACAGGTCCCACCTGCTCAAGGCAGCATGGTGATGCACATGCGGCCCCCCACCACAGGCCCTTTCCCCAACCCCATTCAGAGACCTGTCATGCAGGTCAACAAACCAGTTATCATCCGCTCCCCCCCTTACCCCAATCCTGGCCGTGACCCTCCCCACTCCACCCCTCCTTCGGCTTCTGAGCCCCCAGTCAAAGGGCCAGAGGATGGCATGAAGGTGAGCCACCCACTGTAAATATAGGTAATTTAATTTAATCCATTTTCTTTTTCTCTATTTGAATTGCCTTTTGCTTTATCTAGTGTGTGCTTTGACTTAAAAAAGTGAAGCTTTGGTGTGCATTTTAGTGATGTAAGACTTTCTGCAATAGTGTGTTTTTGTTTTGATTTGTTTTACTTTTTGTCATAATAATGATAAGTTTGTTTACAAAGCCAAATATATCATGACAGTGTTTTACAGATATATATAATTTTCATTGGAATTGTTTCCCTTGTTGTAAAAGTAATGATTTTTATGTCCTCAGTTTTAATCTGTTTTTAATAATGGTCACATTTTTGGAGGGTCCAGTGCTTATAGATAGTTAGAGACAATAGTGTCGAATCAAGATTTGGTAAAAGGAAGACTAGTCAAAATCAAATTGGCATTATGTTTTGTAAGACCAGGTTAGATTTCCGTTTAAAAGAAGTTGGATTGAATTAGGCAAAACTAATACTTCTGTAGAGTCTGTGATGACCACAAACAACTGTATAATTAATACATTTACTGTAAATCAAGCTATGTTGTTTGTGTACTGCTAAAATTGTGCTTCTCCATAATAATAATAATAATGACTCTTATCAGCCTGTAACAGTTGCCACAAATTGCACATCCATAAAAGGTTGTTAAAAATGAAATTTTTACCTAATAATGGGTATCAGTTTTGGACCATCCAAACACTTGTTACTGCATTTATGTGTAGCTAGTGAGGCACTGCTCTAGGTTTAATAAGTCCTCTCTTCTTTATGCAGAATAAAACAATGAGAGACGTACGCAAGGCAGTGGGGGAGGGCAAAACATCCGGGGGCATGACCAGCAAACTCCAGGAGCCCCTACCTTCCACAGGCCAAGCCAAACCAGCACGCACTGGAGCCATCAAACCCCAGGCTATCAAAGTAGAAGAGGGCAAGGCATAATAAATGGACCTTAAAATCCTCATCACCACCAAGCCTGCCAACACAAAGCTCCTTGACCAGTGTCTGAGCCTTCTTAAAACCCACCTTATCCCAAGGCACCAAGGCAAGGGGCATGCAGGCAAACAGTATAATGACTTTCTCCCTCTTGAACTTTCAGAACTGGACAATATTATTTCACATCACATATAGAGATATATAAATATATATAAATATATGCATACACACAGTCTTTTAAGCAGATCTCTTCAAGGTCCTCTTTAATTTATTATTAGTCACTTTTAAGGTGATATTGCTAAAGAGAAGACATTTGTTTTTTGTGTGTTTTCTCTGAAGTGGGGGGAAAAGGAAAATGACCAACTCAGATGGTTCATTTTTCATACCGTTTTGCCAAACTGTATTTGCTCCCTGTTTATGGACTATATCCCTTAAGACCAGACAGAAACTTGATACAACTGAAAAGAAAGTCTGTTAACATTTTTTTTAGCAAATTTGAAATGCAGTTGGGGCACTTTTGTCATTTTTCTTTGGTATTTTGCTGGTAAGTAATGGTTAAAATTGTGACCCACCCATTCTTGCTAATGATAAAAGACTTATTTCATTAACTCAGAAAAAAAATCTAATTGTTGGACATCACTGCATGTCAACATTGCAAAAGTCAAGTGGATTGCCTCAGAAATGCATCCTCGGGGCTACTTAACCCTAACCTACGAACTGTGGCAAAACTGCTTAGATTGGTAGAGACTATTTCTTTTCTTTAATCTGTTCTTTGCTTTTAGATTCTGTTGCTCACTCTATTCTGTATGTAAATCGAAAGAAAAAGATGGACATTTTACCAAAATCATGTTGCTTCCACGGGAACTTCACTGGCATTGACAGCGTGTGCATGTGATGTGTTGAATGTGTGTAAACTTGCAGGACACCTAGAAACTGGCAACATTTCACAAAGACTGTACCTGAATTCAGCAGTTATTATGCTGACATCTACTGTGTGGATTTTGATCAACCAAGCTGGAAACAATTTGGGCTCATTATGAAGGTTGGAGGGGTGGGGGAGCAGTCACGGTTGCTGTAAAGGACCCTGAAACAGCTGATTGAAATGTTTGCTTTCTTATCGCTTTGCTGGGTTGTAATGAACCAAACTGTCTGCTAATGAACATGTGATGTAAGTGATTTTTTTTCTAACATCCCTTGGGTGTTTTGCTGTTTTCTTTTAGGGCTCCTGAAAGACTCGAATCTTTAATTTTGTTCAAATTCTGCTTAAAAAAGCACTGTGGGCAATTCTGAAGAAACAGTTTCATCATTATTTGATCATTCAAAATCTGGTATCTGAGGTGGCACTAGCAATAAATGCAGCCTAACTATAATTACAATCAGGGTCCAAATACCTGTTTTGTTTTTTTTTGTTTTTTTCCTCCGTTAGAAGCTAATCATCACAAACGAGGGGCGTTAAACGTTGCTTGAGTTAAAATACAATCCTTGCTTTTTCTGTGAGCGCATCAGTTCCAGTGGACTACGAAGGACTTTTAAAGTTAGTTATATTTGAAAATGTGAAGCTGATGGAATCATTTTTTGTTTTGTAATGGGCTCTCATTTTCAAACTCACAATGCCCATGCCATAACTGTTACCGCTTTACTATAATGCTCCATGACACTACAAAATGTTTATCTTTATGACAGTGTTTCACTGGTATATGTGTATATGCATACTTAACTGTACAGTCAAGCCTTGTCAGCAAGGGGAGGCTTAAACCCACATTTCATTTTAGATATTGTGGCACTATAAAGGATTTAATGTTAAAAAGGTCACTGTGTTCTCAGAATGGACTGCTTTCACCTGTTGATAGGTTTGTCAGGCTTGGAGTGTTTTTGCCTCTTACCCCTTTCTGCGAAAGATCTCGACGCTTCTCATCATTGTACCTGCACCAAAATGTTGCCCTTTTGACTTTTTTTGTACTTTTAAGAAGCATATTTCAGTTTCTGTCAGAGGACCAGTGCTTTCTACAGCTGATCCAGCATTCTGTTTATCCTATCTGACCTTTATCCTTCAAGGTATTTGGTCATTACTCTCCCTTGTTAAAAAAAAGAGCTTATTGAAAGAAAAATAAAGCAGTTGTGATTTCTTAAATGCACTGTTGTTTCTGAATTCTCACTTTGGTATTAAAATCATACGTCAAACTCATTTGAAGGCCGCATTTATTGGGATTACAGAGTTGGGATTAGTAGTTGAGGTTTGTGGAATATGCAGTGTCCTTGACAATGTTAGAATATGTGTAAGTGGGCTTTGATAGAATGTAAAAGTTGTCATTTTTTTGTGTTAACATTTAAGACAGAAGTGTTCAACTTGAGGCAGCTGCCAGCAAGGAAGTTCATCATTATGCCTGTGTTGTAACCACTTTGTCACTGTGTGCGGCATGGACTCAGAGCACAGTAGTTAAGCAGGTTTAATGACTGAAAGTGGCAAAAACAGATTCTCTTGTGCAGCAAGAGTGAATAGTCTCTCCAAAGCCACTGGTGTTCCAGGGGTGAGGGTTTGGTTCCACAATTATTCTTAGTCTGAGAGATTCTTTCCAGATTTACCAGAACTGTTCCAAAGTGTGAGTGGGTCAGGCTATACTCACAGGGTAGTCTGAGCAGACTGTGGAGAGGTAGAAAGTTTCTGAACCAGGCAAAATACATGAACCAAGACTTAAAGCTAGATGTTTTGGCTTCAGCTTACTATGCTAAGTTAAACCAAAGTTCCAGCAATGGGATAGAGTATAGCCTGGTAAATAGAAATGGTTTCCAGATGTGTCTGCAGAACTTCATCCACCCATGTCCATTCCTAAAATTAAGCACAATTGATGCAGCAAAAAATACACCCATCCCAACCTGACAGAGGAGAGATGGAAAGAAAGGTGGGCACAGAACAGGAGGACAAGAAACCTTGACATTTTCCTCAGGAACTGTGAAAGTGACAGGCAGTGTGCACTGGAGAGGCAACAAGATAACCTCCAAGAAAGAGAATGATTTTTGTAGGTGGTGGCCACTGACCATTGCTCTATCCTTATCCCTTCTTGCTGATTTTTCTCTGCCGCATGTTCCATAGCAAGAAAGTTGTGAAAGCTATGTCTCCTAGCTTGGTCTCAAGAGTGTGGAGAAGATGCCAGTCTGTGTGGATAAGGCTGCAGAAGGGTATTAATCCAGCAGCTGGACCAGTATCTGCTCCTTTATGTGAGAAGGAAGAGGAGTACTGTCAGAATGTTCTTCTTTTGCGTGTTTCTGACCAAGCATGCACGACCATGCAGGACCTCCATAAGCATGGCATGAGGTCCTTTACAGCAATCAGGGTATTATTTGCTAACAGGTGAAAGTGTGTGTGTGACCATCCAAGGCTATGCTTCCCCATACCCACTGCCACCCATGACATGCTGGATGATGTTTCAGGCAGCATAACAATTGCCATGGCACTAGTGGTGGACCAGCTGTTCTTGTGCTCTCTGGTGAATGCACAGTGATGAACCTGAGCACAGGTGCCACTAAAAGATGCTGTGATGCCGTGCCACCCTCATGAAGTCTGTTTCTGACAGTTTGGATCAAAAACAGACATGTGAGTGTCCTATTGGAGGCCATTTTGTAGGGCTCTGGCAGTGCTCCCCCTTCTCATTGCACAATGGAGCAGATACTCATCCCCCTGCTGAGCTGACGCCCTTCTGCAGCCCTGTCCGGCCCTCTTCATGTAACAGGCTATCTCCTGGTATTTCCTCCACACTCTTGAGACTGTGCTGGAAGACGCAGCAGACCTCCTTCTTCATTTTTCTGCCTTCAGATTTGTATTTATTTATAGATAACTGAGCATCTGTAACAACAATGCAATCCTCCCCTGGGATTAATGAAGTATTCAGGTTCTGATTCTTGCCATGGCACTTGTCATTTTCTTTGGTACCAAAGCAGGTGAAATTGAGTCGCCTCAAGGCGACTTTTGTTGTGATTTGGCACTATATAAATAAAACTGAATTGAACTGAATTGATTCACAACAGTTCATGCTTCCCAACTGGAAAGCTTGATATATGTTGAGTTTAACTGACTTGTGCTGTGCTGTGATCACCGAGCGTTCCCTTCATTTTTTGAACAGTAAGCAAGGTAACACAGGAATCAAATAAGACAGCCAATGTCTGGGTGTTTGTTTGTTTATTCCTTATGATCAACAAGCCCTCATATTGTTTTATCTGACTAGGATAACTCTTAAGAGCTCACACAAAGACATAAGGAGGAGACATAAAAGGAAGATTTAAAGAGTTACAATATTTTTAAAGTTAGCTTTTCTCTGTTCTCCAAATTAAATGTTAAAGTTAAAATGAACTTTTTAACTCCTCAGATTGTTTTTTTTTTACACACAGCCAACACTGGACAAACAAAGCAGCTTTTGTGTCTTGGTACACAGCCTTTGTGACGATATCTATTCTGTTCTTTAGATTGCTTAAATGTACCTTCATCTGCTCCCTTCCAATTTGGCAGAGGTTTTACGCCGGATACCCTTCCTGACACAACCCTTCCACGGTGAGAGGGGCTTGGAATCGAACCAGGGACCTTCCATTAGGCCGAATGTGTAAACCGCTACACTACGAGGACACTGCTTTAGGGTCTTTAGATATTATGATACAGTTAATTCAGCGTTACCTTTAAATCAACGTGACTCGTCTTGTTGTTTACATGAATGACCGTAATGACAGTAACAACGCGCCTGTAAAAATCCAGCGTTGTGACGTCACACGGGTCAGATTCCGCAGATTTTTTCGCGGTGCAAAAAGGCGAGTCTGGACCTGGACGAAGAAAGTTCTCGCTTCCTGACTGCGTGTTGGGGAGTTCGTACACTTCTTCGACTTTCCTCGCAGTGTTTTGAGCATTTCTCCGTGAGAAAAATAAGGTAACGTTTCTAGTTTTCGTAAAGCAGTGCTAAACTTTAGAAAGCGTCCTTCTGAGACTGTTTGTGTCCCCCCCAAGTTCGTCCTAAAAACAGGATTCCAGAAAACTGGGAGTACAACTTAATAACGTTTACGAGACGCGAAGGGTTGTTAGCATATCTGTTAGCCACAAGCATAGATAGGGTATTGTAATGTAATTATAGCCACCTCATACAGACGATGCTCCGTCCGTCCTGCTGCAGCTCAGAAATGAGTGACTGGAGTAAACACAATAAGATTCCATATCGCTCCATATGGCAGCCATGTTTGCTGCATAAAGTTAGCTCTCTAACTGATTTATGAAAATTGGCTGTTTGACTTACCATTCAGTGTTTATTGTTCGTTATTGCTCTATTATCAGCTCAACTAATTCAACTTCATTAGGAAATATCCCTCGATTTAAAAAAAATGTAATGATTGATTTGGTCAGTCCAATCAGTTCTCTTCTTCCTCTTTAGAGATCATCTGCCTCCATCTCACCCTATCCTTTGCATCTTCTTCTGTCACACCAGCCTTCTGCATTTCCTGCTTCTCAACATCCATGCATCTTCTCTGTGGTCTTCCTCTTCTCCTCCTGCCTGGCAGCTCCATCTTCAACATCCTTTGTCCAATATAGCCACATGTCCAAACCATCTCAGCCTCGTCTCTTTGACTTTATATCCAAGCTACTCAACCTGAGCTGAGCAAAAGGGTGATCTTTGCAGTGTTTGCAACTATTGCACATGTTGCACTCTATGTGGCTAGAAACCCCCCCCCAAAAAACCCTTAGTCCTAGCTTTGTTTTTTCGTATTTGATACCTTTCTGTTATATGTTTATGTTGCCCTAGGTCCTGGAGAAACGCTATCTCACTTCGTTATGTTCTGCATCAGCTATATGTGGTTGAAATGACAATAAAAGCTTCTTGAATCTTGAATCTGAGCTGTTGTTCTGATGTACTAATTTTTAATCCTGTCCATCCTGGTCACTGCCAGTGTCCCCTGTAGCATAGTGGTTTGCGCATTTGTTTTACAAGTGAAAGGTCCCTGGTTTGGTGCTGGGTGGGGACACAAGCCCCTTTCACCATGGAGGCATGCATCTGGCGTAAAACCTCAGTCAAATTACCAATGTGGATTAATCCGCTGTGGCAACCCCTTGGTGGAGCAGCCAAAAGGTACATCCTGGACACTCCCAGTGAAAATCTCAGCTTCTTTAACTCTGCCACCTCCAGCTCAGCCTCCTGTCTGTTATCATTCTAGGTTTATGGGTTGTCTGTATTTTGGCTGATTTTGATTATTTCAAATAAATTATACATTTGTTGTTGGAACACTCCTGGACACTGCACCAAAAGTACAACTAAGTTCTCTGTTAAAAGGAGTAAGACATTTGTTTTAAAAAAAACCCCTAATTTGCAGACACACTCACCCACATTCTAAAAACTGTTGCAGATTAAACCAAGGATTAGACAAATGACAGAATACGAAGGGTAAAACGTTGATTCAGGTTCATTTAGAGAGCTTTATTTAAAAACTCCAAATTTTTTTTTCTCACAACCTAAAATTGTTGAATAATAATGATGCATTTTATATACCTTGTTTAGCACCAAAGCACTCAAAGATGTCAAACCAAGGAAATTCTCTTAACCAATGGAATGCACTGAAGGGTTTTCAGACATTTTGAACTAATGAGGCACGGAGTGAAGCAGTGATGATGTCTGAAGCTTCAAACGTCATTGGTCACATGACAGGGGTGTTTTGATACAATCTCTGACAGTGTTTCAAATTACTTCCCTTCAGGTAGAGAGTCACAAGCTCTGAAACCTAAGTATCGTTTGTCCATAACTAATCTTAGTGTTTGGTTTAGTTTGGTTTACTTTCTTATGGCTTTCTTATGGACATTTTCAGGATTATGTTTTGTATGGACTGTCCGCCTGCTTTTGTTTTATCCATCTGCTTTGTGAGTCCTGCATTTGGGTCCACTATTCCTCCTCATCAACAAACCGTGACGCTGTCTTTTTGTCAATGCCTTTATCTCCAACGCATACATCATAGCAGGTCTTGCTATCATGTAAACCTTCTATTTCACTCTGATTACTATATTTAAGTAAAAAAATCACCCCTGATATTGTCTCCACCCTACCTGTACTCTCTTCTTTGCCTCTCTTGTCTATTGTCTATTACTTTAGATCATTGATCCCAGGTATTTTAAACTCCACCTTCACTGCTTCTCCTCCTTGCATCGTCACCATTGCACCTACCTCCCTCGCATTTATGCGTGTATATTTTGTCTTGCATCTACTGAATTTCATTCCTCTTCTCTCCAATGCATACCTCCACTTCTCCAGGCTCTCTTCTACCTTCTGCCTAGACAAAATCAGCCAACTTAATAAAAATAATAATCAGATGAACCCCAAGGTGTATGCGCTTGAGGCGTTGAAGACTTGATTTTTATGGTTTTTCTGGCTGTCATTTTAGGCCTCAGTCTAAAACTTGGAAGTATCTGATCAGGTGAAATTCATCCAGTGGAGCTACAAGTTAAGTTCTGCACATAAAACATCACCTGAGTCTGATCAATGCCAAGACAGAGATGCAGAAACACTGTCCAAATGCTTTATACATCTTTGTTTAAAAAAAAAAAAGAAACAGCTACAGTGTTGCTGTTTTCATCCAGCTGCAAGAATTAAAGAGGCAAAGAGTGCTTGCTGAATGTACTCCCAGTTCTTGCTTGCACACTTAACTAGAACAGTTTGAAATTCTGTGTCCCTGAATTGGATAAGCGGAAGAAGATGAATAAATGTATATGTTCCACTGCAACAAAGTAAGCTACCATGCAGGAAATGTATAGAATCAGATCTGTATCTCCCCCTGGACCCCAGAAGCTCTGAATACTTAAATACCTGCCCAATAAATGAAGAAAAATATGCTAAAAAATTACAGTTTGGTTTTGGTTGACACCAGTGCATTCCTGATGATATAAGGCCATACATCTGTGTCTTCTTTGAATAACAGCTGTTTCTCTGATCCAGGATGACGACTAAGGGCAGTGTCAGGCCAGATGAAGGTTTGATGATGATGCAGGAGCTTGATGACCGTCTGAAAGAGCAGATTGACAAACTAGAGCATGTTCGTCTTGCTGCTGTTGAACTGAAGGATAACTTGTCGGGGGTACTTTACTTAAAATGCCTATCTGTAATATTAATGACTGTTTAATCAAGTCCGATTTAACTGATAATTCTTTTTAAAATGTGATCATCTTCTAATCCAGAGCAACGGAGACCTAAGCCAGTCTATCAGTGACCATTTGGAATGGTTGAATCACTTGTCTGAGCGAGTTGAGACTCTTCACATGAACACAACTGTTTTTATTCAGGTAGAAGAAGAATGTCTTTTCTGGGTTGATGTGTGTAATAGCCATGCTTTATTGTTAGTTTTCCCTTTTTTGTTTAATACCCTAATCGAAATGCATGTTTCTTCTGTTTGTGCATGCATTATTCTTGATAGTCATTTCCCAGCATTAACAGTGAAGGACTGTGGCCTCACTGATGAAAGTGGGTCTGCCTTCTACTTTCTTAGTATGCTGACAGGGGTTCACTAGGGGGACAAAAAGACATGACTGTAAACACCAACAACAGTGAAGACAAACCGATTTAGCAACAGCTGGGTAGCTTCAAGATTAATCTGCTATAGGGCGGAGGGGTGAGGAGCATTTAAATGTACCTTTAGTTGCTCCCTTGTAGCGGATTGATCCACATTGATAATTTGGCTGAGGTTTTTACGCTGAATGCCCTTCCTAACACAACACTCCATGGTGAGAGGGACTTGTGTCCCCACCTGGAATTGAATAAGGGACCTTTCACTTACCAGGCAGTTGTGTAAACCACTACATGAGCATTTGATCAGCTCTAATGGGAATTGCTAAAACAATTGCTAAACATTAAAACAAAATGTTGACTCGAGGGACCTTTCCTCTGCAATGATCTCTTCACTAATTTCTTTGTATGCTTCCAGATGAATCCCAAACCTCGTGCGCTGGCAGGAAAACAGAATTCCAAACATGGGTACCGCTGGGGACGTCTCCATCAAGCAGATGATGCTCTGTCAGAGTTTGGCTGGTCCCCCATTCGTACACGACGTGGGAGCGATGCTGCCTCTGAAATGTCCTGCAATTGGTGACCATGCAAACTTTAAGTTCCATATGTCAACTGAGGTTTCAAAATAAAATGTTTCACATTTTGGTTTTATAGGTACATTTTCACATTGCAATGCTACATTTTCATATAATTTATACTTTTCTGCATCTTTCTCTGCTGTGTACTATGTTACTAAACACACTGTTTTTATAAACTATGGCTTTCCGAATTTGTCACTGTTTATGTTGTCTTTGTGTCAAATTCTCTAGTCTCAACTGTCTTTTTAGCAGTGTGAACATTTTTATTCACAAATCTTGAAAGTGGACTCAGTCATGTCTAAACTTCTTTAGTTTTTGGTAAGTTTTTTAGTAGGAAATTCATTCATTTATCATTTATTAAGTAGGCCGTTCCATGTCAGGTCATCAGATACTGGCCAGATGACCATCTCAGGTTTTCCTGAAAGAATTCCAGGGAAAAGATAAACTTCTTAATAGGAATTATGCAAAATTTAAAGCCCCTACTGTCATTAGTTTTCTAAAAACAAAACAAAAAAGACACTTTAAGGGATGAAGGTGGTGGTGGTGAGGTGTTAGACGTTTTTCTTCCATTGTATGTTTAGAAGCCATTTAAAATTCAGTTATCCAGAAAACTACTACAGCTAGGTCCTTCAATTTTTTATTGTAAATTTCTTGTGCAGAGTTGAATAGTAAATAGACTTCAAAAAATGAAAACTCGTTACTCGCGTTAACTCCTTTATTATAACTCCAACAGGAGGCCAAAACGTTCACAGCATACAGGCACCAGTATGTCTACACTACACACACAGCACACACGCTGACGTCAAGGTGGACTTAAAGGTGTCCCAACAAGCCACTCCCCTCTTCAAGACATGCGCAGACATGTTGCATTTCAGTGTCCCTTCATTCTTTGAAGGTGACATCAAGGTACAACAATACATGTAACTGTTGAATACTGCTTTTATAACATTTTTAGGGTAAAGATCCTAGCTCCATGCTGGTAGGTGGCGGGGATGCACCCTGCTGTTTTGCCAGCCACCACTGACATGTTCTTCTACCCGATGTAGAGGATAGTGTCTGAAGACACGAGTGGATGGGGTACTGGTGGGTCGCGGTAATGCACTATTTTGTTTGCCAACCACCAATATAATTCACAAGAAGAAGATCTGGAATCATAACTGTGTATATGGACTCTCAGGAGTGTGGCTTAAGTTAACGTGGAATTGTGGATGCTTAAAGTCCCTAAAATAATTGGATGTGTGATCTCTGACATCAGATTTGGAGTCCTGTAAAAAGCACAGTTTTGTAGCTAGGGGGCTGATATTTTATTTGCAGTCTTTTATATTCAAGGTAAATAATGTTATTCATAAAATTAGAAATTTAGATGATTGGATTCACAGATATTAATGCTTGAATATGAAAAACACATTTTCATCCAACTTCAGTGTGATATTCCCCAGGTATGTACCAAATCCAAATTAACAGGCTTAGAAAGATGGTGTTTCTGTTAAAATTGTATCAAAAATGTGATTTTGTTCTCTTTCATTTTCTCAATGTGAGTTTTTGAATAACTCTAAATAAAGAATATCATTATTCCCCTACCTCCAAATCTTCTGTCAGAGATCAGACATCCATCATTCTATGGTAAGTTGAGCTACACTCCTGAGAGTCAATATTCAAACAACGATAGTACCAGATATTTATCTTTTTGAGGGGTCTAGCTCAAGTAGTTTTGTGGAAAATAGAATTTTAAAATGTCACCTAAGAAAAGATGCAAGAAAAAAAGTCTAAACACACTCTCGCCTTCAACATTGCATATATAAATATCTTTTTGTAAGTGAACAAATGCACAAATATTATTATTTTGAAGTGATTCTACGCTGTGTACCTTAAGTGGCTCCCTTGTATTCTCCCCAAGGGGTCACCACAGGGGATTAATGGGCATTGGAAAAAAGCACAAGTATACACTACCACTCAAAAGTTTGGACACGCTTGGCCATAGTGGAGTATGGCCAAGCGTGTCCAGACACTTGACTGGTAGTGTATATTTGTGGATGACACAGCAAACTGTGTTCACAGACCCCCATGTCTGAAAGGTTTCTTGAGCCCATGCAGTGTTTTCCATGACAGAATTATGCCTGTTTGCAATGCAGTACTGTCTGAAGGCTCAGAGATCATAAGCATTCAGTATTGGTTTTTGGCTGTGTCCCTTGCACACAGAGATATCTCCAGATCCTCTGATTCTTTTGATGATATCATGTGCTGGAGATAATGGAAAAATCAATGTCTTTCCATTTTTACATTGAGGAACATATTTCCAAAATTGCCTCACAATTTGTAAGCACAGTTTCTGGCAGATTGCTGAACCTCTGCCCATCTTCTAAGAAGTTTGGAAGCGTGTCCAAACTTTTGACAGGTCGTGTACATGTCAGAATCAATTTCTGAAAACAGATCACCTTAAATCTTAGACACTAGTCCTTAGACACCCTTTTTTTCAGAGAAAACTCCTATAATTTTGCTTAATTGCTATTAAGAAGTGCGTCTTTACCCTGATTTTTGTTCTTAGGTAAATCTGAGAGTGAAGTGGGAAGATTTTTTTTTAAATTGTTGAACTGACCCAAGGTTTAGGTTTATGGACTTTGTTTCCATAAACATCCAACAGTGTGATGACTTCACTCTAACCTCATATAAACAAGTAGCAACTAGGTAAGTGGCACTTTGGTGTTTGTCCCTGCCTAAGGTGACCAGATCCCAACAAACTTAATGTGGGGCAATCACATGGGAAACCAGAAAATTAGATCAGAAACTTAAAAAAGTACTTTCAACTGCTCCCTTGTATTATCCCAAGAGGACAGCGCAGCGGATTGATCTGTGTTGGTAATTTGGCAGACGTTTTATGCCAGAGGCCCTTCCTGATACAACCCCCTGTGTAAAGAGGGCCTTGTGTCCCCGTCTGGAATCAAACCAGGGACCTTTCACTTGCAAAGTGAATATGTAATTAAAGTTAGAAAATTGGTTGAAAATAATGATTTTAATGTGCACAGACCTCCTGCCCTGTAATAATATAGTGGCTACATTGAAGCATGAAATTCAATGGAAGTTAGCAGTGTAAATGAGTTGTACAAGTAAATATCAGTGTCTCACACATCCTTTATTTGCACTTTGCAAAGTAAAGCAGTTAGGGAATGGGTGGCAGTGGGCCCAACCACTATGAGGTACACAAGGAGGAATCCATCTTTTAAAACATACATATATACGTATTGTTTTGCATTCATAATTAAACTAATAGCTTTCACTGCATGTGATATTGTTTAAAATTTCATAGTCATATATTTGTAGCGATGCCTTGAGGAGGACAAAGTTGTCTTTCACAAAAAAGGGAGCCAGAGCTCTTCTTGTAAATTTTATTGGCGGTTGGCAAACAACAAAATAGTGCATTACCGCCACCAACTAGTATCCCGTCCACCCGTGTCATCCTTGCGCAGGGTGCCATCAGCCAAGGCTGTGAGCCCGTCTCCACTCATTCTCTCAGTGAAGTTTTCACTCTCGATCGAGCCAGATCTCTTTATCCCATTTGTAATTTCTAGCATGATGCATTACCATGACAACACAATTTGGAGGAGGGGGAAGGGGAGTGCCACCCTATGCCCCCCTCTTTAGACCCTCCCCTGCTGCAGAACCTGCAGAACCTGTCACCCTGTCTCAAGTTGTGGGGCAGGGGGACACTGGGTCCCACATGAAAAAGGGACTTCTGGTCACCATATCCCGGCCTGATGTAATTTGCTCTTAAACCGTGAAATCACCGCGCAGCGTGAGTCAACACGATTGCAAAACCACGTCCACGGGTTCCACCAGTGGAGGGCGCTGCCAAAATGCCTCCATGATGTCACTGTCAACCCCGCTGTTGTAAATAAAGCTTTGGCAGAACGCGTGGTTGATAATTCTGGAAGCTCGGTTCGCGAAAGTAGCACTACCCTTTCCAGGGGAGAAACTGTCCCTACACTCAGCTAAACTTATTTTTATATCTGTATTCAGCGTTACGGGTACAGCGTGAACCACCAGAAACATGGCAGAAAGCGACTGGGACACCGTAACTGTGTTGAGGAAGAAGGGGCCGACCGCTGCCCAGGCCAAATCCAAGCAGGTCAGTTTGAACGCCTCACTCCCGTTTGTGCTTCTGGTTTGTGCTTAATGCGGTTCCCCGAAAATACCCTGACGTCTGCTTTCCCGAGTGAAATAGTCGTGTACAACGTGTCATCAGAAGCCATTCCTGCGTGTGGTTGGCCGTTGAGCTGCTCGGAAACGTCGCCCGTCGTCCTGCTTTAGTTTAATAACAACAGATATGACCGCCTGTTTCCCCCCCACCACACCAGCAATGAGGTAGCAGGACGAGCCGCTCACTTCGACGAGTCGTTTTACAGGCATTTGAGCAGACAGCTGTTATCTTCAGAGGAAGCTTTCTAACCTTCCTGAACAAAATCAGCGGGCTTTCTTAATGCCGCTTTCTGCTAACATATGGTCTCTCAAATGTTATTACACAGGAATTGTCCTTAACTTAAAGCTTTGTCTGATGAGGCTTTGGTTCATCTTTTTTATTTAAACTGAGAGTCAGCTGCCTTCACAGAATACTGTACAGTTTGTAGTCTGAACATCTTAAATCTCCCCACTGACAAATATCATCCACATGATCATAGTAAACAAAACTAAACCATTTTCAATCAGTAAAAAACTAAACCGAAACAGACCAACTTGCGCTTGGAACTAAGTGAAACTAAACTGAATTGAAAACAAAAACTAATCAGAAAATACAAAACTATAACAGCTCTGGGTCTCTCCAACAAACCGAACCTGTGTCATTAAAGGCTGGCCAGTGTTGTTTCAGTCTTTGATGGTTCAAACAGAGGCTGTTCCTGGTGGTGCTGTTTGAGGTAAATGGGTGGGAAGCCTGTTGGCAAACAAGTTTAGTTTCAGTTATAACTTTAATTATGTTCACCTGTACTTTTGCTATATAGGACTCATTAAAACCACCAGAAAAAAATAGTTTTTATGTCTTAAGTTGAACCATTACATAACAAATGTCTCCTTTCATTAAAAAAACATTTCATTGTCATGTTTTTTTAAATATATATTGAAAGCAGAGTCTAAGTTTTTGCATTTGGCTTGTGTGAGTGACCTTTTGGACCAGAATTGACCCAAGCTGGGTCAGGCTTCCTTTAAATAAGATAAGAATATGGAGAAAATTCTGTACAGCGAGGCTCAACTAAAGATGATAATAAACACCTGTTTGAATGGAAGTGGATTTAATGACACATCTGTGTGTGTTTGAGGCTTATACAAGTTTTAGAAAACTGAAAGATTACAGCGTAAACAGCTGTAAATGTGAATTGTTTGTACTGAGGTTCAGAGCTGGTGCTTAGTGGTGGTAAATTTTTTTTAACTCGGTCAACGTTCTTGGATAAACAGATTTGTTACTTATTAACTAAATCATTGGTAATTATAGGACATAATGCTGAAAGGAGTTTATCGAGAGCCTGGTCATAATGCAATCTACTGTCAATGAGCCCATGAGCTGGAATATGTTTTGAAATTTTATGACTTGTTTGTGTCCCATGTCTTTTTCCAGGCTATCACTGCTGCACAGAGACGGGGGGAGGAAGTTCAAACAACCAAGAAATGTAAATTCCTGAGTTTTAGTTCTACACTACAGTTAAGTCCATATGTTTTGGGACAGTGACACATTATTTTTGAAGTTGTTGCCCCTGTACACCACCACAGTGCATTTTAAATCAAACAATCAAAAGCCGATCAAAGTGTAGACTTTCACCTCTATTTCAAGTGGGTTGACAAAAGAATTGCACTAACTGTTCAGAAATTACAGCTATTTTTATAAATAGTCCCCCATTTTCAGAGACTCAAAAGTAACTGGACAAACAGCAACAATTGTAAATGTATTGTTGGATGAAAATCCTTTGCAGACAGTGACTGCCTGAAGCCCAGAACCCATGCTGTTTCCTTCCTTTAAATCCTCTGCCATGCCTTTATTATAGCCATCTTCAGTTCCTGCTTGTTTGTGGGTTTCTCTGCCTTCAGTTTTCAGTATCCAGTAACTGAAAAGCTGCTCTATTGGATCAAGATCAGGTGACTGACTTGGCAAATGACGAATATCTTATTTTCTTTGCCTTGAGGAACTCTCTGGTTTCTTTTGCAGTATCCTTTGGGTTCAAGGCGTTTTACAGCATTTGGCTGAATCTGAACAGAGACTACAGCCCTGTACACTTCAGAATTCATCCTGCTACTTCTATCAGCACTCATATCATTAATAAACACTAGTGACCTGGTTCTGTTGGCAGTCATACATACCCATGCCATAACATTGTTTCCACTAAGTTTGACAGCTGATGTGGCATGCTTTGGAACCTGAACTGTTCCTTTCCTTCTCCATATTTTTTTCTTAGCATCATTTTGGTACAAGCTCATGTTGGTTTCATCTTTCCAAAAATTTTTTCCCAGACCTGGACAGGCTCTTATAGATGTTTCTAGCAAAGTCTAATCTGGCCTTCCTGTTAAGTGTAACCAGTGGTTTGCACCTCATTGTAAACCCTATGTATTTTTATGTAGGCTTCTCTTGATCATAGACTTTGACAGTGATACATGTACCTTCTTAAGAGTGTTCTTGACTTGGCTGTTCCCCCTGGGATTAATAAAGTAGATGTTGTGAAGGGGTTTTTCTTAACTAAGTAAAGAGTTGTGCAATAATCCACTTCTCTTGTCTTCTGTGGTCTTTTGGTGTTGCTGAGCTGGCCAGTGTATTCCTTATACCAAGTTGTTGCTTTGACCACTCTTGAAAGTTTTATTGTCTGTCTGATAGGTTTATATTTTTTCAGCCTAATAATGGCCTCCTTCCCTTGCATCAACATCTCTTTGGACCTCATATTGAGAGTTTTGTTGAACAGATACCAAGTGCAAGCTCAACACTTGGAATCCACTCCACATCGTTTGTCATGGAATAATGAGGGATGGCGTCACCTGGCCATGAAAACACTTCTCACTCAATTGTACCATTTCTTTTGAGCCTTTGATTTTTATCTTGAATCAAACATGAGAGTCTGCACTTCAGTCACATTTTGACTGTTTTAAAATCAGCTGTGGTGGTGTATAGAGGCAAATTCACTGAAAAAAGGAATTGTCCCAAAATGTAATGAACTTACTGTGTGTTTACAACACAGGCAAGTATCTCTGTGCTTGCTTCCTACATGATACCCAGTAATGCATTACTTTTATCCACTGCTTGTCATACAGGGTCTGCAGGGCAGAACAAACAGCATCTTGTGACAAAAAATACAGCCAAATTGGACAGGGAGACAGAGGAACTGCACCATGAAAGGGTTCCCCTGGAGGTGGGCAAGGTCATTCAAAAAGGCAGACAGGACAAAGGCTTGACTCAGAAAGATCTGGCCACTGTGAGTAAACAAATTTCTCATGTTTGTATAAACAACATGCAAGCTCATAGACTGCTGGAAAAGGTGCCCTGTCTTTTTTTTTTTTTTAAGCGTCTCATGGAGTAATTGTACATGTATAAAAGGATGTAAATGAGATACAACTAACCAAGTAGATAACGTAGTTTGCAAATCATAATGAAATCGACGTGGTGCACTCTTTACCGTGACTCCTTTGTATTGCTCTCTGGACTCAATATTCATCTCCTATTTTTTTTCCTGACTGAAATTTTTATACTTTGACCCTGCTAGCAAAGCAATTTCTAGTGCAAACCTTACCATCAATGCTTATTATAACCCTGGAGTTTTTGATAAGAGAAAAAGAGAACAATACAGCTTTTCAAAAATGGTTCTCAGCTACAGGAGTATTTTAGACGCTGGAGTATTTTTTCTGGATTTTTGGCCTTGTGGTTTAACAAAGTTATAAATTATGTATTACAAACTTTGTCCTCAGAAAATTAATGAAAAGCCTCAAATCATCGCTGACTATGAGAGTGGGAAAGCAATTCCCAACAACCAGGTCATGGGGAAAATAGAGAGAGCAATTGGTAAGAGTGCTGCTTTTTTCCAAATAAAACATTTGTTATGTCTTGGCTGTGCAACCCATGTGTTTATCTTCTGCCTCGAACAGGGCTGAAGCTGCGTGGGAAGGATATTGGCCTACCCCTGGAGCCAAAATCCAAAAAGAAATGAACACAAAGCCTCGAAGTCAGCCCTCCCCAACCCCATCTATAATCTTTAACTGAAACCTGAACCCCCTTCCCACTTCTTAGAACCCTGAAAAACTTTTCATCCCTTTCTCCCATCCCATCCTCTATCTGGGCTGATCATCACCTGTGTCCTGTCTGAGGACCTGGTGCTCCACTGCAATGCAGGCTGCATACTAACAAGTCATCTGAAACACTCTCTTGAACACACAAACAAATGAACGAATGCATTTTAAAGCATCACAAATTTCAGTGAAGTTCTTTTCACCTATGTCTGCTTAGGCTTTGACATGATAAAATTCAACTTTTTGAAAGGTGAATTCTTCTTTATGTTCAAACAAACTGGTTTGACTAACGTTAATTCTGAGCATGATGTTAAACCAAAAGTGCTTGATTGCATCTTTTCACTCTTTTCAGACAGTGGGTGGATGTCTTTGCAGTGTTGAAATGTTTTAACGCTGTGCTTTATTTTGATTGAAAAATAAAGTTTGGGAATTCACAGCTTGTTCTGAGTATGAATTTAAAGCCACTGCAGCACAGGATTTCATAACACAACCTGGGATGTGTAGTTTTATTTTTTTAACCAGACTATTGTTTAACTCTTGACTGTCAATTGTCCTTCAAAGCAATCATATAAGTAAATATTGGCAACTATTTAAAATGCTCCAGAGTGCTTGTTTAGACACTTGTATCAAAGGATTTCAGTGGTCATCCTTTAAAAATGTTTTATGCCTTTACTGGTGTTGAATTCTGTTATAGAATTCCATTCAGGATTCTTTAAGTGCTATTTTTCTACCTCCTATATAATCTGTTATCATAAGGAACTCCATATCTCAGGAAGTGATAAATGTTCCAGAAGCAGTACTGTCGTCATTTGATCTTTTTACCATCAAAAATGGTTACACTTGAATAGCTTGTACGGGGGTCCTACATCTATGGTTTTGGAACTGCATGTGGCTCTTTAGCTCATCTCCAGTAGCTCCTCGAGGGTTTGAAGGAAAGGTAGAAGAGTATGCAAGTAAACAGTGGTTACATTTGAATCATTTTAGTTTTTATTATTCTTGTGAGTCTTAACATCGTTACAACTGAAGAATGAATAGCTTACACCAAATTAAAAGAAAATGTTTGAATTTTGTGAACTAAAATGTGGATCATATCACAAGATTCTTTATCCTCCTATTTTTACTGAACCTTACTATTGGTAGCTCAGTGTATTCAGATAACAGACTCAGTATGACTCCTAATCCATAAATGTAAAAGTCAATAAGGAAAGGAGGGAATTTAATAGTGCGTGGACAGATTTGTTTGTTTTCACTGCAGATGTTCGTGGCTCACTGGTATGCTTCATCTGTGCCTGGACTTAAGTCAAAGTGAAACTGGCCTTGTTTTTTTTTTTTTAACTTTTGCTAACGTTAGAGCTATTATGTTACTGTATCTTTACTTACAGTGAAAGTTGGCTACTTGTAATTTAAATCACATGCACACAGGACTCAAAGCTACCTGCATAACTTTTAAAATACAATGTAGTAGTAGGCCTATACATGCTGAACAATATTTTTTCCTCCACTTCAAACTGTTCAGTTTTATTGGTAAAATTTTTAATGAATGAAAAGTTGCCATTATTTTAGTTCTATAAAGTCAGAAATGCACCAAAAACATATTGTGAATAAAATGCAAAGTTAAAAGTACAAATAAGTCATTAACAGTACACTGCAAAGAAGTTATCTGGTTTTATTTTAGTTATCTGGATTTTAAATATCTGTACCAGTTAAGAATATTGATAGGTTAAATACGATTGTTTCACCTTCATTACCAAGGTAAATATGTTTTGTGGTTCCTTGTAGATTTTTTTTGGACAGAAATTGCTCAAAAATGGCGCTTTGATATTAAGAAATCTGGGTGCAATACCAACATTCAGCCACTAAGTGTCAGAACACTACCACAAATGCGATAGATCTCTGATTTTTCTTAAGCTCATTTCAAACGTTCAAGTCTACAAGTCTGTAAAAGGCAGCCACACTAGAAGTAACTGCTCATGAATTTAAATAGTTACTGCTGCTGAGGGTACATATTGTGTGAAGTATTAAAGCGCTGGTGTAGAGAAATGTTTTAGGCTTTTTTTTATGTTCCTTTTAAAGTCTTAAACATTAACCAAAAAACTGAGACATATCTGTGTAACTTAAAAAGACTGGCCTCAATTAAGTTTTTATTTACAATTTAATTTCTCCATGTTCCCCTCTTTCTGTTACATATGATTGATTTCTGGGATGTTTTTTGTCAGTGGTAAAGGCTGCCTTATGTTCTTATTAATGATTCATGGCTTATTGTTAGAGACCAGCAAAAGCATCATGGTAGGGGAAGTGCAAGTGGGCCACAACACATTCAAGGACTTGTAGAGGGTTAAGGACTGGGAGGGAAGCTGAAGAGCCTGAGTTAGTGTGAGACATGACAGTGGGGAAGGACAGGAGTTATTTTATCTTCTGCTTGAGCTGCAGTTTCAGTTGGTGTTAGGGTGAAAGCAGCAGGCGACAAGTCCTTCAACTGCGTAGCAGGAAACACCAAAAGGAAGCCGCGGCTGTGTATGACGCTTGTTTGGGCCTGGGTGGTATGAGGTGTTGCTAAAACTTTGTAATTAATTAGAAACTGATGCCATATCAGTGACTGTAACTGTTAAATACGTAATGGACCTTTTTCACTGCAAGTGTTTAGCTCGTCAGTACGAGGAGAATAGGTGTTTTACCAGTAATAATTTTGTTTCTGTTCAGTTAAAGTCCTAGTAAACCATCAAAGTGAGCCAGCATACATTTTAACATTATTTAGAACTTTATATTCTTCATACTGATATGTTAAATGTGTCCTGTGAAAAAGTCCTGTGGCTCTACAGACTTGGGGCTGGTCCTTGGCAATAGGGAAATGGGAGTAACTAGTGAGCCATGCTGGCTGCCCCACATTTTTTCTGATCTTCATTTGGGAATTTTCCTCACTGTAAAGAGAGCATATTTTAATGGAAGGCTTCATACCTTAAGCACTCGGGGCTATAACATAATAAATGGGTTTTGCCTGAAAACATGTCTAGGTATCCTTCTTAAGGCCAGGTTAGCTGTCTGTGTGATGATGGTGAATATGTGTTTCCAACAGTATGTTCAGCCAGTTTTGTGCACTGTGCTAAACCACTTAAGTGAACAAATCTGATTGCTGTTATGCCTTTGGTTTCAAAGAAAGTTTTTCCTATAAAATGTATTAATAATATACACTAACCAGCCATTGCATTAGGTACATCTTGCTAATATCAGGTTGACCCTCTTTTGTCTTCTTTGTGGCATTGATCCAAAAAAGGTGCTGGAAACATTCCTCAGATATTTTGGTCCACATTGACCTGATAGCATCAAGCAGTTGCTGCAGATTTGCCAGCTGCACATCTATGATGTGAATCTCTCGTTCCACCACATCCCAGAGTACTCCACTGGATTGAGATCTGGTGACTGTGGAGGCCATTTGCATACAGTAAATGCACTGTCATGTTTAAGAAACCAGTTTGAGATTATCTGAGTTTTGTGACATAGTGTGTTATCCTGCTGGAAGCAGCCATCAAAAGACGAGTACACTGTGGTCATGAAGAAATGAACAAGGTCAGTAACATGTACAGTCCTCAAGTAGACTGTGGCATTTACATCATGTTCAGTTGGTACTAAGGGGCCCAAAGTGTGCCAAGAAAATATTCTTCACACCACTTTTTTGATGATCACTTCAAGTTTTATAAAAATACTGAGGCTATTCTGAAAAAGGGACAACAGGGAATTGCCCTTCTCTGGAAATTAAACTCCTGACCGCCCTGCCATTCTTTGTTGTTTTTATTAATCTTGTATTGAAAGCCTTTTGAATTTTTAGTTATTTGCTGGTTTCACAGCCTCACAGTGAAGGACAGAAACAGTCTGAATAACATTGTCAAAATGTGCTCTAATATTATTGGAGTAAAATAGAACTAAATTTTTTTTTTTAGAAATCATCAAATTCTGCATAAAGCCTCATGCATTGTGTCTCATGATGATCATGTTCTCCAAAGGGAATTCTCTCTTGCTATCTGGAGGGCATTATGTTTTACCCATTTTTAAACCTGGTACTTAAATTCTTTTATTCCCATTGGTATTAGACTTTTAAATGCATAATCTAGTTTTTATTTATTAATTTATACATGTATACACTGTAGTGTGATAGCATCCCTGTAGTGTAGTGGTTTGCACATGCACCTCACAAGCGAGAGGTCCCTGGTTTAATTTCAGATGTTGACACAAGCTCCTCTCACAATGGAGGGTGAGAGTGGCAAAAAAAGGAAGGGCATCTGACATAAAAGCTCTGGCAAATTACCAATGCGGACTAATCTGATGTGACGACCCTTGGGGAGGACACAAGGAGCAGCCAAAGATGCATGTTTACACTAGTGAGAGCACCCGGACTGGCTTCATAGTGTAAACGAAGGATTATCTGTTTATTATACACTGTGTGCATAATTATTAGGCAAGTTGCATTGCTGAGGATTAGTTTTATTATTTAGCAACAACAGTGCTCTTGGTCAAGCCACAATGTTAATAAACCTCAAACCTGAATATTTAAGGAAGTGAAAGTGAGGTTTTGGCTTTTGTATGAGAATATCTGTGTGTGCATAGTATTAGTGTGCAGAATTTTATGGAACTCGAAGAAAAACAAAAATGTTCCCGTATCACTTGTTTATTTTCATTTGTGAAAATGATAAACAACTCAAACTTTACAAATAAACATTTCAAAAAATAAATCAGTGACTAATATAGCCACGATTCTTTTTAATAACGCTCAAAAGTATTATATCCATGGAGTCAACTTTTTGTGCAGCAGCAACTACAGACTCCCAAGCACTGTTCAGAGAGGTGTACCATTTTCTTTCACTGTACATCTCATGTTTAAGAAGGCTCACAAGTTCTCAATATGGTTTAGGTCAGGTGAAGAAGGGGGCCATGTCATTATTCCTTCATCTTTAAGGCCTTTACTAGCTAGCCATGCAGTATAGTACTTTGATGCATGAGATGGAGAATTGTTCTGCATAAAAATCATGGTCTTCTTAAAAGACGCAGACTTTTTCCAGTACCACTGCATGAAAAAAGGTATCTTTAATAATTTCAGCCCATACCAGAATCCCACCTCCATCTTGCTGGCATCTGAGTCGGAGTAGAGCTCTATGCCCATTGCTAATCCAGCCACGAGCCCATCAGTCTGGTCCATCAAGAGTCACTCTCATCTCATCAGTCAGTCCATAAACCCTTTGAAAAATCTGTCTTCAGATATTTCTTGGCCCAGGCTTGGCATTTCAACTTGTGTCTTGTTCAGTGGTGGTCAGGTTTCAGCCTTTCTTACCTTGGCCATGTCTCTGAGCACTGAACACCTTGTACTTCTGGACACTCCAGGCAGATTGCAGTTCTGAAATATGACAGCACTGGAGGATAATGGGATCCTGGTAGCTTCACATTTGAGTCTTCTCAAATCTTTGGCAGTTAATTTGCATCTTTTTTCTCTCAACACATTTCTTGCGGCCCTTTTGGGTATATTTGCAACAAAACATTTGATGGTTCTGTGGTCACATCCTATTATCTTGGCAATTTCAAGAGTCCTCCATCCTTCTTAAAGATTTTTATAGTTTTTGACTTTTCAAACTCTGTTAGATCACTTTTCTGGCCCATTTTGCCTGAGGAAAAGAAGTTGCCTAATATTGTGCACTCCTGATTTAGGGTGTTGATCTCCTAAGGCCACACATTACACAAATGCACATCACCTTGTATGCTTAAATCCAATAGGCATTCACGTTTATACAGCTAGGAGTTGGAAAGTGTGCATGAAAATGACGATATGGTCAAAATACTCACTTGCCTAATAATTGTGCACGCAGCGTATTGTCATGCAAGCAGCCCTTAATTAACTGTCCTATGGGAGATAAATAAAGCCACTGATTGATTGACTGATTGATTGCACCACCACCAGCCTGATTTGTTGATACAAGACAGGATGGAGCTATGCTTCTATGTTGCCTATGCCAGATTCTGACCCTGCCATCTAAATGTTGCAGGAGAAATTGAGACTCATCAAACCAGACAGTGTTTTTCTAATCTGTTGTCTAATTTTGACGAGCCTGTTCAAAGTGTAGCCTCAGTTCCCATTCTTAGCTTACAGAAGTGTCACACAGTGTGGTCTTCTGCTGCTGTGGAATGCACATGTTGTGCATTTAGAGATGCTCTTCTCCATATCATGATTGTTTTGCATTATTGTTGCCTTCTTATCAACTCAAAGCAGTCTGACCATTCCCTTCTGACCTCTTGCATCTACAAGGCATTTTTGCCCAAAGAACTGCCACTCACTGGATAT
This sequence comes from Etroplus canarensis, assembly GCA_015106775.1. Lineage (NCBI taxonomy): Eukaryota > Metazoa > Chordata > Actinopteri > Cichliformes > Cichlidae > Etroplus > Etroplus canarensis. The sequence continues at coordinate 35,269 of VUQH01020493.1, read as the reverse complement.
TTTCTCTTTTTCAGACCATTCTCTGAAAACTCTGGTGATGGTCGTGTGGGAAAATTCCAGTAGATCAGCAGTTTCTGAAACACACAGACCAGCCAGTCTGGCGCCAACAACCATGTTAGATTCAAAGCCACTTAAATCACCTTTTTTCTGCATTGCGATGCTCAGTTTGAACTTCAGCAGGTTGTCTTGACCATGTCTAGATGCCCTATCTGATTGCTGATTGGGTATTTGCATCAACAAGCAGCTAAACGGGTATACCTAATGAAGTGACTGGCAAATGTATAATAATGCACACTATATGCAATATAATTGCCTTAATATCAGGTGCTTTAAGAGTTAAAATTTTTTAAATTACTAGTGCTTACTTTTTTCACCTTTGTCAAATGATAAATGCTGTTCAGCAGGTATTACATTAAGACTCGGTAAACAGTGATGGGTAATAATCACAAAATATGTATAAGCAGATTTACAGCAGTGGCTAAAAGAAAAAAGTGGGGAAAAGTTTAACATTTAGTCAACAGAATGGCACAGTGAATTGTAACTAATGCTTTTTTTTCCATACAGCATCCTATTTTTACCGTAGTCAAATTTTAGCTGAGTGGGAAGATTTTGAATTTGTTTTCTTTGATCATGTGCTAAAGACGGTTTGCTGGCATGCCTATTTTCTTAAATAGAGAATGCAACCTCTTGACCAGTGTTCACAGGACAAACAAAGAAGGGGCCTTGCTGTTGTTACCAGGGGGTTATTTAGAGTCTTGCTCAACAGGCTGCTTCATGTGTATGTGAGTGTGTGTGTGTGTGTGTGTGTGTGTGAGAGAGAGAGAGAGAGCAAGGGAGAAAGAGAGAAAGGGAGAGGAAGACAGAGACTGACTGCGTTCCTGGAAATGCTATTCCATTGGTCAAAACACCATAGCAACATAGTTCCACCTATGACAAGGCAGCAGCCAGTGGTTTTGAAGGAGTGATGTGAAGCAGAAAGCTACATGGTGGGGGGGTCAGGGGGAGCAGGTGGGAGGAATTGGGTTGGGGGGGCTAAAGTCTGGGGTCTGTTTTTGCCTGAGGCTCCAAACTGAAATTGAGATTCCACCACACGACCAACCTGTTGTGTTGATTGGTGCAGTGCACCCTGTCTTCCACAGCAGCAAACGATTTCCCCTTTGTCTGACTGGAGTTTTCAGCTGCTTTTTTCCCTTACTTTTTTTTTTCCTCTTTAAATTTTGACATAGTTTTAGCTTGTTTGTGATCCTGTAGTCCCTGCACAAAAAAGTAGTAGTAATATATACACGCCATAAAAACATTTTATTTTGGAAAAATCAACATGGAAACTGAATTTGTCATCCACACTTTGTTTTTACGCAGTATACAGTTAGGTCCATAAGTTTTTGGACAATTACACAT
>VUQH01020493.1:12548-33851 GCA_015106775.1 Etroplus canarensis | reverse complement strand
TTTTACAATTTTGAATCTTTACATCACCACAGTAGATTTTAAACCAGACAGCCAAGATGTGAAGGGCAGAATTTCAGCTTTAATTCAAGTGATTTAACAAAAGCATTGTATGAACTAGAAACCGGGGATAAGCTCCGGCTCGATGAGCCTTGTAGGCTGGGGTGTAAAAGCCCAACGGACTTCTTTATTGTATGAACTGTTAAGGAATTAGTCATTTTTATACACAGTCCCCCATTTTAAGAGGCTCAAAAGAAATGGCACAATTCACTGACAAGCAATTTCATGGCCAGGTGACGCCTGTTCCCTCATTATTCCACAACAATAAAAGCAGATAAAAGATCTGGAGTTGATTCCAAGTGTTGAACTTGCATTTGGTAGCCGTTTACTGGAACTCTCAATGTGAGGTCCAAAGTGATGTTGATGGAAGGAGGCCGTTATTGGGGTGAAATACAAAATAAACCTATTGAAGAGACAGCAAAAACTTTAGGAGTGGCCAAAACAATCTGGTACATTCTTCAAATGAAGGAATACACTGGCCAGCTGGAAGACCACAGAAGACACTGAAGTGGCTGATCATAGAATTCTTTACTTGAGAAAAACCCCTTTCACAACATCTAGCCAAGTCAAGAACATTCTCAAGGCAGTTGGTCTATCATTGTAAAAGTCTCCTATCAAGAGACACCTCCATGAGTAAAAATAACGAGGGTTTATAACCAGGTGCAAACCACTGGTTATAACTCACAGGAAGGCCAGATTACATCCAAAGGAGCCTGCCTAGTTCTGAAAAGAAATTCTTTGGACTGCTGAAACCAAGATTAATTTGTATTAAAATAATGGAATGAGAAGAGTAGGGAGAAGGAAATGTACAGTTCATGAGCCAAAGCATACCACATCATCTGTCAAACATGGTGGAGGCAATTTTATGAAATGGGCATGTGTAACTACCAGCGTAACCAAGTTACTGGTATTTATTGATGATGTGACTGCTGATGGAAGTAGTAGGATGAATTCTGAAGTGTACAGGACTATACTCTACTCAGATTCAACCAGATGCTGCAAAGTTAATTGGATAGTATATTATAGCGCAAGTGGATAATGACCCAAAGCATACTGCAAAAGCAACCCAAGAGTTTCTCAAGGCAAAGAAACTGGATATTCTCAGTGGCCAAGTCAGCCACCTGATCTCAACCCAACAGAGCATGGTTTGAAGTTACTGAATATAAAACTGAAGGCAGAGAGACCCACAAACAAGGAGCAACTGAGGGCTGCTGAAGTAAAGAACTGGCAGAGCATCTCAAAAAAGAAACAGAATTTGGTGATGTCCTAGACTTCAGGCAATCATGGATTACATTACATTTGAGCCTCTGAAAATCAGGAACTGTGTATAAAAATTGCTGCAATTCCTAAATAGTTAATTCATTACTCTAGTTAAACCCCTTGAATTAAAGCTGGAAATCTGGACTTCAGTTACATCTTTATTTAAAAAAAAATTAAAATCCACTGTGGTGGTGTGCTGATGCAAAATTACAAAAAATGTGCCACTGTTCAAAACCTTATGGACCTAATTGTATTTACACCTCACAATAGAAAAACTAGAAATAAGAGCATTTATATGCAAAATTATTTTCCACTAAGGATTTTGCTCATTAATTTATTTTGTATTTATTCCACAGTTTTACATAACATACAGTGAGCAATATAGAGAATAGGCTACTTTGTTTGCCCCCTCTTTTCATAATTTGTGCAAATATGTTAACATTCACAAAAGAGTTCTTGTCTTCGGGATAGATGTATCATTTGCAATAAATGCTTCACAGCTATTTATTAGCGACACCTGTTAATAGCCCAATCATTAAAATGCAATAGCAGAAAAAACAACTTCAAAACACCCCATACTGCAGTGAGAAAATATATGCAGTTTATTGATAGATGCAAATGAGAGGCACACACACAGAATAATTTCAATCAATAATGCATTAGTTGTGAGTTCAGGGTGTGTTTTACTTCTCTTCAACATTAGAAACAGTCACAGATTTAAAAAAAAAAACAAAAAAAAAACCTGCATGCAGGCTGTTAATGTGTTGCCACACTAGATTTTTTTTAATATTGTTTATAACTTGAAGCTTTCTGTCGCTGACATGATACAAAGGAGACAAAAAAGGGTTGTGGGTTGCTGCTGGATAAAACAAACAAACAGCTTGATAATCCACATATGAAAATAAACAGTAATTCCAGTGACTACTACAGGATAGCAAATTACATCATAAATATCTTTTAAACTGCTGCTCATATTCATGGCTTTTTAAGACCTGCTTGGGCTCATTTATATCTAATATCATCTACAAATCACTGTACAAAAATTGTTCCAAGAACATTTTGTGAAAGACCAGTTTCACAAAGGGTGCACGATGGGTAATATTTACATTACGCTTGAGTCACTGTAACATATACAAAAGAGCAAAAGGCACTCTGACAAATGTCAAAAAAACATGTAAATATGTAATTAAAAAATGAGCACAGGGAGAAACTGGGGGGTAGTAGCACAGCAGTAGCAGCAGCCTGTAATGTAAAGAAGGCTGCCTTGATCATTCCAACTAATAAAGCACAGGAAAATAAGCATAATTCTGCAGTAATGCTACAGTACAGCACTATGTGCCCATGACAAAACATGAGAGAAAAGGTGCAGCAGAGTAAGTCTGCAGGTGACCTCACATTTCCATTAACAGACAAATTAGCCATATAGTAGACGAAGTTAGCTGCACATGTAGGTACGACACAGCATTACTGACACAGAATAAGGTTATGAATTATTATCCTGCTCTCAGTGCATAAAATATCTCCACTGATTTTTAATAAATACACGCAACACAGTGCCATACATAAAACTTTGGTAAGTGTATTACAGAATTATGAATACTACCCATGTTCTTCTTTTGCTGACATATTCATTAGGATCACTAGTAAAAAAATGATTCTAGTCCTGGTGAGAAAGTTATGTGATTTCAAACATATTTCTGTGAGTGTTGCAAAATGTGGCATTTTCATAGGTCTTTTTTAATGCTACACTGACTGCTTACAGCAGGTATAAAAAAACATTTTTAAGTGGACGGCTAGTTTGACGCATGGATCTCATGCATGTAGAAACAGAGTAAACACACAGGTGCTGAGTTCCTCCAGAGGACCACAATTTCTTTATCCCACCTGTACTGACATCACCTTTGACTTATTAGTCTTTCAGGTACATACAGTCACACCCAGTTATAGTTCCACGCGCACATGCTTTTAACCCTAAAGTGAGGTGTCACTTTAGCGAGTAGAGCAATTCAGCAGTATGGCAGAGGGACAGAGGGTGAGCGGAGGAGAAGTACTGACAGCACAACCAGTCTTCTAGCTCTGCGTTCCTCTCTGGCTCCAATGAACGCTCAGCAAACTTCATCATCAGCAGTGCCCTTTTCACATCCAGCCAGTTAAGCAGACCCTCATGTCGTGATCCATCAACAAAGCCTCCCCCTGGTCCATGTCTCTCCCACTGCTGCTCCATCAGGTCCTTCCTGGGTCCCCACAGTAAGCTCTGCAGTATACGTTTGGCCTCCTGGATATGGATGCGTTTGATGGGGTCAGGCTGGAGAAGGAGATGGGCAAGCCTCTGGAGACCAGTTGAATAAAGGGAGACAGGGGGGACTGGAGGCAAGTCCTCACAGTGGTAGTCTTGTTCCTTTAATGCTGGACTCACCTCAAATGGGTTTGGCTGGTGGAGGAGCTCATAGATCAAGATGCCTGTCTGGAACTCATCAAATTTGCGGTACTGGGCTGCTGAGACAATCTCAGGCGCTAACCTGGCATGGTCACGTTTAATGCGAGGGTCCACATTGGTTGAGGACGCATCCTCAGTGGAACGGCGCTTGGCCTTGGCAAAGTTACTGATCAGAAGCCGGGGAAGGTGACAGTAAGTGTCTGCACCACTTGGACCATTAATGGTGCTGTTTTCAGTGTGTTGGTTCAACTGGGTGGGCTTGCGCTGATGAGGCACCAACAACAAATTTTCTAGGCAGAGGTCACGATGTGTGACCCCATGCTCTTTCAAGTGCTCCAGGCCATTACAGAGCTGTAGAAGGAGGAAGCACACACGACGCTCGTAGACTTCTGGCTGACTTTTATGGAATGCCTCCCACTCCCGCACAAAGTCAGCTGCTGTCTGCTGAGGGATCTCAGGTGTGATGACCACCACTCGCTCTCTGTCTACCTGTTGTCCTTGCACAGATGTGGAGGATTGAGGCAGTGACGAAGCAGCTGTGGTGGGCATAGAGACTTCATCAGAAGGCAACATGCTTTGGGGGACACAGGCGAGAAAGTGACCACAATCCTGCTGAAGGTTGAAGTGAGGAGGCATGCTCTGCTGCACTGACAGACCGTACAGGTGGCCCTGTTTGGCTTCAATGGTTGGACTCTTGCAGATCTGTAGAGGTACATACACAAAAGAAGGGAGAAAGGGATGAAGCAGAAAAGAAGCAAAGGACAAGAAGGAGGGAGGGAAAAAATTCCAGAGAGACGGGAAGGGAGTGGAGCCAAGAAACATAAGAAAGGAATTCTTGTTAGTTAAGTTCCAAGGTCAGCGCTAATTCAGTTCCTGTTCCTATTCATGTGAAATCAGCACCCTCGATGCAGAGTTAAACTCAAACCTCAGTTGAAAAGCTATTTTAAAAAGCGTTTTAATGCCATAATTTGTCAAGCTGATTCCGGTACTGGGATCAAAATAAACTATTATAGCCCCTCAGAGTCCATTCTCTTTCTAGCAACAGAACATTTAAAACTTCTCTGTAAAAAATATTCCACGAGAATTTTGAAACACAACATCTTCCATGATATTTCATTAATGTTCAGTGTGTGTTGGGATCAGATTTTAAACTATTATAATCTCTTCTTAGTGATCAACTGGACTAAATTCCATTTTTGGGGGGCTTAAAGATCAGTCAGCAAAACACAGTCTAGCACATCTGAAAATCAATACATACAGTTACACAAGCATACTGTATAACACAGATAAATGCTAATTTGAATTCACAGAATTATCATCACCATGGGGATGCGTTCATGTTTTACTCATGCCTTGTCTGAGTAAGTCTGTCTTCGCTTTCACCAACAGAAAGGGTTTGTCTGACTGTAAATCCTGCCTGGAATGTAAAGATTAATCAGCCCAGAGATATGAAGCAAGAGTGTGGGCACCCAGGCTGTGGTATAACACATACAATACAAACAGCTGCTACTTTGTAAAACACTAATGACTTTGGGGCAAAGATCAGTCCATGCCATCCACACCCTTCTTCCTGGTTATTTACATTACATGCCTCAAAGGTTTGTGCTGTAGTGAGACAATCCCATCTGCAGCCTTACAACAAGACTACCGCCCAGTTTTAATCTCCTCATCCTGTCCTCAAACTGTCAAATACCTGCTTAAAGGTTCAACACCCAGTAGACAACTGTAAGTTTTTATCTAGACTGAGGTGCAAGACAGCAACAGCTCAGCGGAAACTGATCTTCAAGCATAGTTTGGCAGAATCTGTTACTATATATCTATGCACATCATCATCTGTACACAGTTTAAACTTCTACAACGGCAAATTTAATTACTTTAAAAATCCATTTCATGTTTAAACCAGCAATTCCTTTTAAGAGATAGCGGTACACCAGGTGGTTTGGCAGTGGCCAATGGGATAATTTGTTTAAAGTATACACTTAGCTAAAAGTAATGGATCAGCAGTAGAAAATGGGAACCAAAAGAATGCATAAATGATTAAAATTAATAAGTAATTATCAAAGTGCTAAAAAGAGTGTGCTAAAGTTTGGTCAACAACTAGTTAATCTTTCAAATGAAACTACTGGATGGATAAACATCCATCCATGCCTGTACATCCGGGTTGGGGTCACAGGGGCAGCAGTCTGAGCAGAAATGCCCAGACCTTCATCTCCCTGGCCATTTCCTCTAGCACATCTGGCGGGGACACCACACCTCCCCCAGGACGCATCCAGGATGCATCTTGTTCAGATGCCTGAACCACCTCAGCTGGCTCCTTTTCATGCAGAGTAGCAGCAGCCCTACTGAAAGACCACACCCTTTGGAGGAAGCTCATTTCTGCTGCTTTTATCTCATTATTTTGGTCACTACCCGGAGCTCGTAACCAGTGGTGAGGATAGAAACATCAATTGACTGTTAAAGCAAAAGCTTCATTTTCATGCTCGGATCTCTTTTCATTACAATATACTGTTAGTGTCCATATCACTGCAGATGCTGCACCGGCCCATCTGTCAATCTCCTGCTCCACTCTCCCCTCACTCATGAACAAGACCCTGAAATACTTAAACTCCTCCACTTGAAGCAGCAACTCATTCCCAAACCAGAGTGGCTCCTCCACTTTTCTGGCTGAGAACCATGGCCTCAGACTTGGAGATGGCAATTCTCATCCCGGATACTTCACACTCGGAGGCAAACTGCCCCAGTGCAAGCTGGAGGTTGTGGTTTCATAAGGCCAGCAGAACTGCATCATCCACAAAAATCAGAGAGGAGATCCTAAAACCACCCAAGCTGACACCATCCACTCCTTAGCCTAGAAATTCTGCCCATAAAAATGGATAAATGTCCAACAACCATTTTGCCAAACTGCATTTACTCCCTGTTTATGGACTATATCCCTTAAGACCAGAAAGAAACTTGAAAGTCTCAGTTGTAGCAAGTTGTATCAAAGTCAAAAGTCAGACATTTGAAACAAAGTAGCTAGCCAATATCAGAAAAATTCTGAAACCTGTTTTTCTAAAGTATAGCTAGTGGTGAATTGTTAGCTAACAGTATGGATGAACAGTTGAATAATCTCTTACCTAAATATACCATATAAATAGATGGAATTGGTGACATCACATTATGATATTAATAGCTGTTAAACTGAGTTTTGGTTGAACAATGGTGGAATGCTAAACCAATTTAAAATGATTCAACTAAATACATTTGATCATGAAAGGCGTTGAGAAAGGGTTTTTTAGTCTGACAGAGCTGTCTGGGCTTGAGATACTGCAAATAGAATAGATTCAGTTTCTTCAGTGCATTGTAGTTATAATCCGATAATCCCATCATAGTTATAATCTTACAGAAGTCAAACCCTTTTATTTAATTTTTTAACCTCACAGTTTACTGTCCCGTGCATCAAAACTATACTAAGTTACTGATGAAGTCACTGAACTGTTCAAACAGTGTTGTGGCTTTTATTTTGAAGCAGTCACAGGAAATACGAAAGGCTGCACACCTGCCACTCTGTACTGTGATCTATTGTGTAGAAAGAACTTGGTTGCTTATGACAAAAAAGGCTAATTATTCACCGAGATACCTTTATTTAAGTGGCAATATATTGTTTAGTTGTACTGTAAATGATAGAAACTGGATGGATGGACGGACGGACGGATGGATGGAGCGCTTTATAATACAGAATATTTCTCAGTTGCAAATGAGCTCAGTATTTAGGGATTACCTTTACAGCGTAGGAGTTGCTGGGGTCTGAGGCACAGGCAGCAGAGTAGTACACAGCATCTCCTGCATTGCAGCTTGGCTTGTTAGATGTGAGCCTGAACAGAGACCAGTTGCTCTCTTCAAACCTAAGTGGACTCCTCTGTGAGCGAGTGAAGTGATCTTCACATTTTAGAGCCAGGCGCCGCAGAGACTCCGCGTACAGGCCACCCAGTTTGGAGTACACTCCTTCTCTACTGTCAATGTTACTCAGAAGGGTCTGGAGCTGCAGGTTTGAGCCAAAATTTGGTGCTGAACCTGGTTCTGAGGCTGAGAACGGCACACTGAGCTGGGGGGAAGACGAGCAAGTGATACTGCTTCGGCAGTGTACACCCAGCCGACCATGGGTCTTGAGTGGCTCGTCCAGGGTCCGGGATCTCAAAGATCGACCTAGCGGGGCATGGCAACGCTCCAGAGATTCATTGGAGGAGAATATGGGACGGGGGTCAACAGGGCTGGATGGTAAACTGGAACGGGAGCTGGCATCAGTCGTTCGACACACGTTGCTCTCTGAGCCAGTAAACGGCAGGCGTGGGTATGCTCGAATTAAGAGTTTTCCATTTGCACTATCAGGAGCTGACACGGTGCGGTTGACCATTTTTTTCTCTGGGAGTGGAGGTGGCTGGTTGCTTAAGCTGTTAATGGAGGGTGGGTGAGGAGACCCTGGTGCTGAAGCCACTGGACTTCCAGGAAATGGGGAAGAACAAGACATTCGTGTAGTATCCCGAGAACCTAAGAAGGAAGGAAAAATGGGGTTAGCAGGTCTGCCATTAAGTTATTGTAAACCAAAGTATGACCAAAGTCAGAGACATAAATGGTGTAACGCTAGCTGTGTCAACATGGGAATTGCAGGCTCCCCCATCCACACAAACTAATACAAACAGAGAGCTACGACTACTGGCAGGCTTTCTTTTCACTGCATTTGTGGATTCACACAGTATATCCTTTGTGTGTCAGTGTCCTTGTGAGTTAATTTTCCTTAACAGCATTCACTGACAGAATATTCCTGGGTGACAGCTGTGAATCTGATTTATCTGCTCACCCCTTCTGTCATCGCCGACTGCTCGGCTGTAATACAACGCATACCTTGTTTCCTCAAAAGAGCTGGAAATTTCCACAATCTCGGGTTCAAGGTGACAATAAAAACATCTTCCATCCAATTATGATCCATTTGTCAATTGAAGACTTAAACTTGGAATTTGACTGAGATAATTTTGCACTGTAGTCTTCAATAACTGCTTTCACAGTGGGGGGAAGATTGTAAAGGGGAAAAAAAAAACTCCTTAGGATGTAGCCAAGCCCTTTTTTCCTCGTTATCAGAGTCCATAATTATCTGTTCAAACAACATTGCCCAGGAAGTCACAGCAATTACAAGCGTCTGAACGCCACTGAAGTTTAAAGCTGATATGTGAAGGATGACAATTTCCAAACCAAGGACAGATACCACTCATTCTGAGCCATGTCTCAGGTTTGAAGATTGTAGAAAGCATGAACTAATGAACCAGTCATAACAAATTCCATGTGCACCGGACGAAAGAGGAACGCAAGAGATAAGCTGACGGACAGTTACTGTAAAACCCTGCAATACTCCCTTTCCTCTTTCAGTGTTGTTGCTCAGTTTAGCTCTGAACAAAGTGCACGTTTATGGCTAAACGTTATAAAAGAGCAAAAAAACCTTCCACAGATATTCAAGTGAATTGTACATATCAGAAAATTCCCTGACACTGACATTCATACATATTATTGCATGTTTCCACTGGATTATGTGAATGTGGACCACTCCTTTTTTAAAAAAAAAAAAAAAATCCCATTAACTGGATGAGATTCAGTATGAGCTACTTACCAGTGTCAGCAGTCAGGTTGTCAGTGGAGGCAGTTGGTAGGCTGGAACTGCTCAGGCCCCGTAAAGATGAAGTAGGGCTCTCTACTGACCCTTGTTGGCTACAGCGGTCCAGCTCCACACTGCTGCCACTCATTTTACCCACTCTAAAATGAAGAAAATAAAGCAGGAATATGATTATAAGAGTGGCATTTTGTGCATGGTTTTCTTTCTGTGTCTGCACCACAGTCCCTACTTTTCTGCAGCATCCACATAGAGCACTGCAGTGTTTTGAGGCCGCTGGTTCGCAACGCGAACTGACATTTTTTTGTGCATCCGTTTGCAAATGTGGAACCATCCTTCTTCCTCTTGACGTTTTCTATCTTAACTGTTTGTAAGAAATACATGGAAAGATAATGTAGTTTCATTTGAAATGACAAATTGAGTTCTATCAGTTTCACTTCGTGTTTTTTTTTTTTAGAGAGCTGCACTTCCTTTATCATTATCGCCTAACAGCTGCAATTAAAAAGCCTAAATGAAAACAATATCGTACACACTTCTTGAAAGTTGTAAACTCCAGTTGTGACCAAGGACTCAGAGCTCAGCCCAAAAGGAAGGAATCTGAGGACATCCCTGGTTATGATGCATTGGTGTGCACTGTGGTTCCTAAATGTTCGAATGTTCTTCAATATGCCAAAGTAAGCTGACTCAGTCTCTTTTTGCTGCCTATTATGTCTCACCTATAACTAACCATTCATGATCAAGGACCCCCAATCCCAAAAGCAAGGGAAATATTTATTGACAATGATGCACTAGGTTAGGCAGGAGGCCACAGTTTAAGGAAGGCCTCACTGAGGATTGATGGAGGCTCCCAGGCCTGTAGATCCCCTGATGCCTTTGAGAGAAGTTAGAAAAAAAAAAGAAAAGTGGACTGAGGGTGGGGCATAGAAATGAGAATAAACTAGTGTTTAGGGCAAGAAGGCTTTTATGGACATAACACTGGAAGGGGAGCGCTTGGGCTGTGGTCCCGTCCCAAAATTCAGAAAAATTATCTTCAGCTCATGAGCAAGGACCTCAACCCCAAAAGCAAACTAAACATTTATTGACAATGGTGGAGGGAACTCGGCTGCAGGCTACAGGTTTGGGGGAAGCCTTGTTGACGGCAGCTTCCGGGCCTGCAGGTCCCCAAAGAAAGCTATCCCCCTGGGAGCAAAATGAATGTGCTGGGTGTTTGTGTGCTAATTTTGAATGCTATTTAATGATGCCATGGAAGGGGAGCTCATAAGTTAACAGGAGCCAACGAAAGGGGCATTTGATATTAAAGGCTTTTAATCATTACAATGACTGATTTTGGAAGGTGGACAAGACAAACCTGTGACTAATTAAAAGAAATGGATTCTATTGAGATAACCTTTATGAAGCATGTTTTAATCCACTAAAAAATAGACATGGAGTTGATGTAGCAATATCGAAATTCAGAAGACAGATTGAACTGGGATCACGGGAGTGAAAAGAGGCAAGGTTCAAACCCAAAGACAGGAGTTGTTTCTGCCTTAGATGATTATGTCAACCCAGGCTAGGTTGTTGGCATGAACGAAAACTGATTTCTTGACTATTAATACATTTAATAGCAGTACAAGGTGTATGTCCTGTGTCTGCCCTGTGGCGTCCTTCCAGTAGGACATGCCCTGAACACCTCATCTAGAATGCACCCAGGAGGCATCCTGTTCAGATGCCCAAATCACCTTAACTGGTTCATTTTAAATTCTTTTTCTTTGCAATGAAAGTGCTTTGCATTCTTTCCTGACTATCATGATTGCCTCTTATAATGCCAATGAAAACTGTTCATGAGCAGAGTTTCTAATCAAGGTGACCAATTAGGCTGAGTGACAGCCATTCACTCTTCTCATTATACCCACTAATGGCTTGGGGATGCAAGGTCCCGTCCCTTCCCTTCATCTCGCTGTCCTCTTGTCCATCACAAAATGACTCCTCTATCCATTTATCTGCTGGCCCCTGACTTCAATTCCACCATAAATCAGCAGAACAAACAGACGAGGAGGAGAAAAGGACAGAAGCACGGGGGGGGACAAAGGGTCAGGTATTCTCTGTTGGTAGTTAGCTAGAGGATTCGCTATCATTTTACAGACAAAGGAGCCACAATGAAAGGCAGTAGAAATGCTGAGACACAGGAGAAATGGTAATGAGTGCAGGGATTATGAGTGAACGTGCATGTATGCGCCTGTGCATGTCTATATCTCTCTGATTTGTATCCAAAACATGAGATTTTCCTCGGTGAAAAATGTCACTGTTGGATGTTGGAAGATGAGCATGGATGAACAAGCTTTTTGAGGAAAGGCATGCAAGAGACTCAGATTAGGGCCACACAGAAGACTATACAAGCATTTAGGGAGTACAACATTTTCCCTCATAGATTAAAACTTCATTAAATGTTTCATCTACGAATATAAATAATGAATTTTAACTACAGATTTTTGGCACTACATGCATATCTACAGCGTGACAGTCTTACACTTGGCACAGTGCAGTAAACTTTATATGTTATGCACCAAATTGCACCATTCTTTAGGCATGCAGAGTTTTAGTTATTAACCACATTGGTTTCCCCATTTACTCTAAAAAGATCTAACCACTCAGACCTACTTAAGATACTATTATTGTCAAACTAAATGTGAGGTTTGTATTACGTTATCAACTCGGCTACAGCATTAACCTAGTTTTAGTAAACCATCATGCTACAGTAAATAATGCACTTGATCTGTTGACACACATGCTATGCTGACATGTGTGCGGTATTAATAAAGCTGTGTGAGAGAAGCTTTAAAAAGGGATTGGATTGGAGTTACAGCTAACTAGCTACAGATAGCAGCGTGACAGTGTAAAATGAGAGCTACGCTAAACTGCAGTGTTGTTGTTGCTGTTGCTGCTGGGGGTCAGGCTCACACTTTGGTTTCACTTCCTGACTCTTAGGTCTTTCAATGAGGTAAATACATAAACTGATGCAGCCAGAGAGTTAAGGTACATACATATGTTACATCTTTGGGTCTGCAGAAGATCACAAACACACATGTTAAAACATACTAGGATTTTCAGGGCTATCCCAAGTAGACACAATAATCTTTTAGTCATGTTTATAGTATAGCCTATACCCAATGCATTTGTAATTCACAGTCTGACCTTAATATACTCTAAAGGAAGCGGAGGTGGTCACGTCTCTATAATACAATGCAACAAACACAACCTCTGCAAAGTTTACAATGTTAGAGAGTAATTGATTGAACTATATCTCCAGTACCATCATACCGTAAAAAAAAAAAATTCTATATTCTCAGGTGTTCTTTTCATATGAAGACTTACAGAGAACACTGTACTGTGTCTCTGTTACACTGAGTTATATTTTGTTGTGCTTGTTGTGCAACCCCTACATGTCCTTACAGAGAATAAAGACACATATTGTTTCCTTCCCAAGACTGCAGGACAGTTACCAAAGCTATATAGTTACATAAAGCAAAGATCCATTAATGTTTGACACAAATCCTTATCTTTTGCAGACAGCTCCAGCCTTACTTTTATCATTTTCTAGCTTTCTCCTTATTCATTGCCACTCAATTCACATGCAAAAAAAGTAATTTTTAAAATGTAATACTGTTGCTTCTTCCCTCTGTCTCTGCAAAATCTATTATACTGTACTATGCTATTTTTATTGCACCAGTGGCATGGTTTAAAACAACGAATTAGATCATGTAGTTTGAAAAAGATTACATGAGATTAGAGAAAGAGCAAATGGTAGCGTGTGAAAGAAGGAGGAAATACATTTGACCACATACACAGCTTCATCTAAATTTTGGCTCTTGATGGAGATGTGGACAAAATGCAGAGACCTCTGTCTACCTAAGAAGTCACAGTGTTTTTTTTTAATGAACTTTCCAAAATGCACACTCTTCACAAGTCTAATGGTAAAAGTCTGGTCAATTTTTGTGTCTTACTAGTCACACGCATAATAAAAAAAGTTGGTGTCAGCTGCCTACCTCATGCTGGAGAAGCAGAGGTCCTTGTCGGGCTGGTAGGTACAAAATGCGCCTGGATCAGACTGGTGGCGCTCTAAAGCCCAGTCGTGTAGTAACACAACCCTGGTTCCACACGAGTCATATGTATATTTAAAGTGTCTCACAAGAAAAGCAACAGCATCCCTTAGGTGTGAGGAATCAAAGCACCCATATTTCGTATTTCATTCACCTACTAGTTTACTTAAGAGAAGCTTTAAGTCTCCCAAACTGCAGCAAGATGCTATCTGTTCTGCAGCTGAAAAGGGATCAGGAAGGCTCTGAGGAGGGAGGGGCAGCAAGTCCTGGAACAGTAGCTCACAAAGGAAAAAGCAGTGGACTTGAATCCACATGGCTGATCTATAAAATCTACTTCTATTGGTGGCAATTGATTGCCAGACTGGAACAGTTTGAGAGTTGCCTGGGGCAACAATCTGTTCACTAAAGTCCCTCCCTTTGGCAGCCTTCACACACCAATTGACACGCCTTCCTTGTTAAAGAGTAGGCTACTTAAACATGCACACTCATCCATGACGTAGGCACATGCAAGAAAGCACACACTTCTTAGGCTGACCCACCATATAATATTGTGGTTGACCTGTTACAAGGAATAAAAGATCAAAATTTGGTGTTTTCCACTCTAATCAAAGGCTCTGGTAGGCATATTTTTTAAACCATCTGTGGCTTTTAAATGATTCAGAACATCAAAATGTTGCTTAACAGGGGGCATGTACATGTGTCTTTGAGTGGTGAATGCATTCTACAATTTCCACAGAAAAGGTTTTGCAGCTGTTATTAAATACTTTTTCCTCAGAAGATCCCTGGTGACCAGGGTCACTTGCTGATTAGACCCGCTGATGAACTTGGAATGCCACAAAGCCAGAACTGTCACTGGCTGGTTAAAGGCGTGTTCCCACATGTGTCTCAACAAGGTATTTTTATCAGTGCAGAATGTTGGCAATGTCATAACAGGAGAAATTGCTCCTTCCTAGAATTACCAGACATTAGGCTCTGGAAATGTGATCAGCAACATCTTTGTTTCTGTCAGTAAAAATGTTGTCTTCTAGGCTTTTGCTGATTGTAGCTCAAGCTGATGGAGCATGTGCTTGCATTGAGGAAGTTGTGTGTGTGTGTTGCACCTCATCACACCGTTCTACACAAAGCAAAGTTTATTTTGGGGCGGGATCATTTGATGCTCGAATAACTGCAGCATACATCCTCTTCTTTTTCTTCTTTGGATAGCTGACTCAGACGGCAGAATGTATTCTTAGCATAATGCACTCATTTAAGGCAACTGTGCAAATGTTAAAACTGATATGACTACAAACACCAGGTGCCCTGTAAAGGTGAACTTTCTTTCTTTTGCATATCTAGTAAGTGACATCATTAAACAAGGTTACCAAGTGACACAAATGACCAGCATGTCCATTTCGGCAGAAACGTGGACAATTTTAAGTAAATTTGTGGTTATAGATGCTACTGAATATATGCTAAATACATCTTTGTCCATGTCTAACAATATCCAAATTTACAGCAATGTGATGCAGCATTGGACTATTTAACAGACTCACTTTGTGCATTAATTGGAACTGAAAAAAAAAAAAGCCACAATGCTACTATGAATAGAACAAGGCGTGCATTAAGGAATATGCTGAAACAGCCTGAATGATCACAAGACATAAGAATGGAGGCTGAAATAAGGCTGAATAATGATGCTATGAAAGGAGAAGGCACTGCAAGTTTCATGCAGATGACTACAGTAACTATAGTACGATGCTGGTGTGTGTATCTTACTGTAGATTATGTACAGCCACTGGTAATAAACTATGTCTTATGGTCTCTCTCAAGAGCAACAACTTAGACTTAATGCATAGTGTAAGCGCTAAATTCAATAATATAATGGTACCAAAGTGTTATGGATAGACTACTGTCCTATAATATTAATTATATTATATAATTTGTATTATATAATATAATTAGTCCCATAATACTAATACAAGTCACCATTACAAAATAAATGAATAAGTATTTTCTACAATGGACAGTTCAAGTTTGCTAAAATATCCTTCATCTCACAGTAAGATATTAATTTACCTCCAGGTAATTCAGTATCACTTTTTTTATTGCTGTCTTCCAATAAACAATTTTTTCCTTAAGATGGCTCGTGTATTTGCTGGATTTTATTCCTATATCGATGCTATATTCTTATGCAAGCACTTGAGAAATTTAAGGTTACATTTCTTAGAAATTACATGAACAGGTGGATGATTTTGTACCTGCGATTCTTCCAGGCACTCTAATAGCAAAAACAGATCCTACATTATAGTTAATGAATACCATCCATGATATTTTGGGATTCTTGATGAAAATTAGTGACCAAGCCATTTCACTGCCTCAGTTTGGCTCAACCTTCTGTCTACCACTGTCATTGCATTTGACAACATGATTAACTAAAAAACTGAAATTAACAATGAGAATTATATATTTTTCTGAGATCCACTGCAATATTGATGTTCTGTCCTATTTAATGGTTCACTACATGTGTAAATGTACAACAAAAAGTTCTTTATTTTTTCTTACCTATGCAGTTTCTTGGGTGGAGGAGGTGGTGGATTGGGGTCATTGCTGGTAGCTCCCTTCACTGCTGCCAGCAGCTCTGATGAGCCACCATGCAACTGTTGCTTTGCCGGCATGCTCCCGTTATGCTTGCCCTCCGCCTCTGCGCTGTTGCCCTTAGTTTCCCCCTGATAGGCACCATTGTTAGTGGCAGCTGGGGGGGCCGTGCCTGGCTCTGTCATCGGAGGGGGACTGCTGTGGGCCGTCGAGTCCCTGGCCTCTTTCCGGACAGCAGCACCATTGACTACGCCTGCCACTTGAGATTTTGTCTCTTTGCTGGCAGCTAACTTTTTCTTCTCCATCTCTTTCCGGTCTCTGTCTTCCTCCTCCTCTTCTTCCTCAATGCGGCAGTTCCAGCCAGAACTATGGTGGTGGGGCTTGTGCCATCGCTCGGGTGCTGCGCTCTGGTTCTCAGTGGTGACCTTGAAGTGGCCCTCTTTAGCAGAAACAAGGAAGAGCATGGGGAGTTCAGAGAGAGGAACAGGAGATGACAAAGATGAAGAGAGGCTGGAAGTCATCAATTTGGGAAGTTCAGGAAGAGGGACAGGAGAAGACATGGACGGTGAGAGGCTAGAGGTGCCCAGTTTTGGGGAACGGGTGTTCCTCTTTGGAGGAATGGGTGGGCTGGACTGGGGCTTGGGGTGCAGAGTGGGGGTGAATCCTGCTTCTGTGGTCAGAGAGGCTGTGCTGTGGCTGGGGCTGGGCCAACGGAAAGCTGGGCTACTTGGGTCTTTACGTGCTGTGGGGCTGAAGTGGCACTGGGTGCTAACAGCAGAATCTGGGCTGCTCAGGTAGAAAGTCCTGTTGTTCTCCTCTGTGTGAGCAGCCATTACAGTGATGGTGGCCCGTTGACTCTCTCCTGAGAGGTCAAGCTCAGGGCTCGTTGTATCCTTAGTCTGGCTTGGGGACTCGGGTTGAGATGGCGGTCCATTTTCTTGCTTCTTGCGCTTTTTCTTAGTGCTCTCTGCATAAATAGGTTCGGAATTTTTCTGTCCACTTGGGAAAGTCGGAGTGGACTGTGGGCTACCCATAGCTGGTGGGCTTTGGGGACTCCTTGACCCATCTTTTTTTCCTCCCAACCCCTCTGGCCCAGGAAGTGAATCTGTACTGCTACGGTAAGAACAAGAGGAGTCTGACAGGCTGTTCTGTTTGGTGAAGACAGGAACAGAACAAAGAGATTTAGGGCTACTCATGTCCACACAGGAAGTGGTAGAAGTGCTGGATGTCTTTGTGGTAACAGTAGCTGCACTCCCACTGCTCATACCATTGCTGTGGACTGTGGCATGACTGGAAGGGACAATATCCACAGACAATGGTATCTCCACAGCTGCCTGATGAGACTCTTTATAATTTGACCTGGTAGTCACACCATTTCCATTAAAAGTGCTTTTAGTTCTGATAGTGGCTGTACTATTCTGCTGCTTACAGGAGTCTTCATTGGCATTCTTCTTTAAACTCTGAGAGCCTCTACCTTCCTCTTGGGTGACATAGATATTGCTGATGATCTTTGACTCTACAGGCAGGATACTGGGGGACAAGGGAGTCAAAGGGAAGCAGTTATTACAGTCTTTCTTGGCATCAGGACTCTGAAGAACCACGTCTCTATGGGCCTTATTGCAGCCATTATTATCATCAATGTAAAGAGGTGACAGTTCTAACAGCTGCTTCAGGCGCAACTTCTCAGCTTGGCTCTTTGTGTTTTCCTCCTGCAAATAAACATGAACATGGATTACAAAACATCCACACCGAAAGATACAGACATGAAAACAGTTTGATGTGGGAAAAAAAAATTAAGAAGCTCGCCTGCGCTATGTTCATGTTGACATCTGCAGATTCATTGGTGTCAAGGCTCATCATAGTGGGTTTGACAGCAATGGTTGGCTTGCTGTAGGGTGAAGGCGCAGTTACTCCAGCTTCTTCATCACCTCCCAGGCTGCTCTTCAAACATGCGGCTGGTGCACTGCCATCCAGGACACCAACAGTCTTGTGTGCACTAAGCGGGTGGAAGCAGTTCTTACAAGAGCCGGGTTTCCACACGTGTTCTGCAAAGTCATTGCACGCTGACATCTTTGGTTTGCTAAATCAGGTTTAGTCAGAAGTGATGGTGAAAATATCGGGTAGATGCAGGATAACCTTTCATGGCTGGGCCACAGAAGATTGCAGCGACACAGGATTTGGATCACAGCGTAGTATGAGAAAGACAGAAAGAAGAAGAATTAATCACTTTTCGGACATGTCGTTGGCTCATAATCATAATCCCACATGTCTTTGTGACCTACTAAATTTGCTTGTAATAATAATTAAAAAAGACTGATGTGAAAATCCCAATCCATCCCATAATTTCTTCCATGCTTTACAAGTAAAACTACTGTGACTTTCAATGGACCAAACTGTTTGAGAGACAGCACATATTCTTTAGGGATGCACCAATCTGCCCAGAGAAATGGTATCAGACTCCCAGAGTGAAGATTTTTTTAATTCATTTTGCCTCTATTAAACTGCTAACATGCGTGCAGGATTTTCTGTATCCAGAGGCCATAAATTATTTAAAAAAATACTTTTAGAAAGTAAGGAAAAGTTTAAGCATCTATTTCAAAATTCAAAGACAAGGAAGACCAGGCTAACAAGTGTCTCCGAATCCACTTTTTAAGATTTAAGTGTCATCCACGGATGTAACTTGAGAAGACCTGATGTCTGCTGTGCTACATGTTCCCATGCCCTCCTAAATTAGAGGGTATGTGGTTTCTGTTAAACCAAAGGGTTTGCCGGTGTGAGACTGGCAACATAAAAGTCCTCCAGAGTCCTCTGCAGCCCCCGGCATGCTAGAAGACGACGGAGGAGCCTCAAGCATCCCAGAGGTCGGAATGTCAGGAATGTCTAAGGGCGCAAGTCTCACCAGGGTGAATCTCACACCCACGACAACCTCCCCTTCCCCCTTTCTATGCACAAACACACAACCAAATCTCCCACTCCACATGTGTGTCCTCCTTTTCTCACAAACAAAACTGAACCACACACGTCCTTCCTCTCCCTCCCTGAGCCCTGTTTAACTGGGCTGACAGTGAGAAGATCAACACCATTTCTGAGAGATCATTTGTTTCCTTGCATCTGGGGGTCTCTTTTTATGCTCCTAACACAGCTTTAATTGCCTCTCAACAAGGTGTCACAATGCCACACAGCAACATTAGCTCACTATTTAGATTCAGGGCTCCACAGTTACCCTTAAAACAGTGAAAAGGAGTCTATATAAGATCTCAGCTAAACTTAATACACTTTATTGTAGAGTAATATTATTGTTATATCAAGCACTCATTTAACCAGAGGGAATTTTGATTTATTTACTGACTAAAAAAATGCTTAAGATAATGAGTGCTTATGTCTGTTTTTAAGACTCCAGTTAATTCTTGGCTTCAGCATAACAACTTTATGATCTAATAATCCTACAGGGCATAAAGAGTGTTCCTGCTGGCAAAGATAATGCATGTTTACATTTTTCTTTGTTCTGTCTGACTCAGTTTGAGCAGGAAGGCACCCACTAGCTCACTGTTTGTTTAACCGTTCCTGCGACAACAGAGGAAACTGAGCCATGCCAAACATCTTATGGCGCTGTACATGAGTCATATGAAGAGATGACTGATCAGAGGCACACGAGATTATTAAGCTTCTACTCCTTAAGAGAACGGACCATCTGTCAGACGCTTTAGGCTTCAGTTTCAAGGCAGCAGATCACTACGAGCTACACAGGAGGTTTCATCTGAAACAGTTGTGTGCTCTATCCGTATTTGCCAAACAAGACTGACACACTTTAAGTTGCACACAGTTTTGGTCATTTCAGCTCTTGTTGACATGCTCAGGGCTGCCTGTTTGAACAGAAATGGACCCTCTCGTCCACATTCCCCACACCTTCTCGGGCTCATGGTCCATTTTTTCTCACTTCCTCTTGTAAAAAAAAATAAATAAAGCTGCCACACACAGCAAGCAGAAGCTGAAAAAAACTGAAACCCTCAATATAAAACTCAGACTATAAAGAGCATGTTACAAGTTGGGGGCTGGAAAAATAACACAGGCACAAGGAAATATGACTTGAGGATGGATGTCAGTCTGATGTGAATATTAGTTTGGGCCACCAGCTCATACAGACTGTGTAAAACCCTGAAGTAACAAAAATGAACACTCATTTCCCTTTGACCTCTGTGCGCACACTGAGGTTTCAGACACATCCAGAGGGAACCTAAGAGATTCCACACATTATACACATTGCTTAAGCCTAAAACTGGACCCCTTGATAAACCGGTTGTAATGTAAAGAATGCAGCATTAGGTTAGATTGTGACAGTTTAACTCCAAAATCTTCATGCAGGCAACCAAGAAATCACCAGAAACAAGCACGGCCCACACTCCAACCCCACCCCACCACCACCATACACGCACAGTGTGGCAGCCCTTATGAAGTTTAGATCATCTGATAGTTATTATTCTAGGGTTACTGTAATCCACTGCCTTGTCCTGTTTTTCTAAGAAACTGCTGTGCCGTGCAAGCGCGCACACACGTCATTGGACGAAACCCTCACAGGAAAAAAAACATCCACTCACACATAATCAAAAATAATTGGACAACCTCTAGTTCTTGTCACAGTCTGATAACCAGGTCACTTCAGCGTGCAGCCGCTCGCTTTGAATACAAGTCACGCCTGCGCTCTCACGCCGCTCCATTCATTCTGGGGGCGCAACCTCTTTTTTCCACAGTCACGGGGGGTGATTTCCGCCAAAACTTCTAAACTTTTCTCTTAACTTCCAGCTCAGGGGGGTTTATTTGCACATTTCATGAGAATCAGATTTAACATCCGCTCGACACAAGCGAGAAAAAAACAGCCCACGTGTTTCAGGTGCGGTCTCTGTGTTTGGATGAGGTACGAGGAGATCTTAACGCTTGTCTGGCGTCGCCAAATGTGGCTGATGTCCTTGTATTGTTGTTCGATTTATTAAAGATCCCCATTGCCATCACCTGCACGGACACAACATGCACACCTAGACAAATGTGACTGCAATAACTTGTCCCAGTCGATGAAACAGGTGTCGCCTATTTGAAGGAAATAAAGCGGTAATCGGCTCCTACAGTGAAACCATGCTGAGATAGGCAAGGTTATCCACAGACTGCTTACCTGCTCGGACTTTGTCCTCTCTGGCAACACAAAAGCTCTCCAAAAAAAAAAAAAAAAAAAAAAAATGCTAAAACAAAAAAAAAAAAACCTGACA
>VUQH01020493.1:1816-12528 GCA_015106775.1 Etroplus canarensis | reverse complement strand
AAAATCTTTCACAAAAAAAAAAAAAAAAAAAACAGACCTAAAATAATGAACACAAGTGCAAATAGTCTTGCGATCCCCGCAGATGCCGGTATCCGTCTGCGTTCAGCTACTCCACACCCGACAGGTTAAAGACGCAGGAGGCTGTGCGCTGCTGCGGGCTGTTTTCAGCTCCAGCCGGGCATGCTGCTGCTGCTGCTGCTGTTGTTGCACTGTGCAGAGGTGGAGTGCTGGAGCACAGTCCTCTGCAGCAACGTGGGGGAGAGCACAAGGCGGTGGGAGGAGCTCCTAACCAGCCATGCAGTCTACCCAGTGGCCACACTCCTGCTGTTTGACAAGAGTGTTTTTTCCCCCTTTTTAAATTCACAATGCAGCTTCCCAAAAACTGTTAAAGTTGAAGCTTCCAGCTGTAAAGGATGCTCACTCAGAGAAAGCAAATGCTTTTTGGTTCAAAACTGGTTTATTCTGAAAGCAGTTAGACTGGATCAGAGGATCCTTTGAAGTAGAGGGAGTGGATGAACACAGGCTTCTATGGGGTTTGTTGCTCCTCTCCTCCTGCTGCCCCCAGGACTGCGCCTGCTTCTGTTCATCATGGTGACAGAGTAATAGAAAAACACACTGATGCTGCTACTGAGCCTGGCTGGACCCCTGCTGGTTTCCATTACTGGCAGCAAAGCTCAGGGACTGCCAAACACAGTCAGTGTTGGATGAAGCTACTCATCCATACAGATTAACCTTTTAACCTAGCGTGTCCTCTAACATCTTAGCAAGAAATGACACTGAAACAAGCTATTAACTCTAATTTTAAAAGAAATGTTAAAAGCACTGCTGGGATGTCCTTTTTGGGACATTTCATGCTAGTTTCATGCAGTGGGTCATAAGGACAACAAAAAAAAGACAGGCCCTGGTGAGATGGAGAATTGCAGGTTCCTTGAAAAATGTAAGAAAAAAAACATAGCACTTGATCTATTATGCCTGAAATCTAAGGACCCCATTGATCTGGTCCACTGCCTGTGAAGGACACATCCATGCATATGAATTGATTGGACACAGAACCCAGCAGTTTCCTGAAACTCACCCAAGATTTATAGCAGAGCTGAGACAATCAACATAAGTGGCACAGCAGAGACTCAACCCAGGAAAAGAGGTATCTTTTACAAGGCCACCTGTTGAATTTGGAAAGAGTTGCAGCCCCCTCAAGACCATTAAGAGTTTGTTTTATTTCATTCATTTTTTGGCAGCACAGCACATATAATAATTCTGCTAGTAGGGTAATTCAAATATTTAATGTGTGGTATAAAAGTGCAGGGTGATGTGTGAGGAGCTTGTGGACAGATTCAGCTATTAGACATGGCCCAGGCAACAATGTATTGTGGAAAAAAACAGTTTTATCTTACATTAAATTTGTGCAGGCAGAAGCACAACTTGTTGCAGTATCTGTGCTAAGAATATGATGGTGGTGTCATTCTGGAAAGTCAAAGCAAGAGCTGTCATAAAATGGGATATCCAGATTACTCATAAACACTACAATACTGGACCCCCCACAAATTCACATGTTATTTTCAAGCAACAACTTCTGAAAAACAAAGTAAAGGTGGAAGTGCCAAAAGAGGAAGAGGATACCTGCAGTTCCTCTAATAGCCCCTTGAGTCAGAGCTCCAAAAGCAAGTCATTCTTCCATAGATTACCATTATAAGATACCCAACTTTACAGCAGAAATAAGCATGTTCACAGCCTGGTGCAAAAAGTTTTAAACCTATTTAGCTTATTTCCCCCCTTCATGATGACTTAGTGTTTTAATTTATTTTCTATGCAATATTGGGGGTATGGCTTGAGAGGCAGTCCAGCAAACATAGTTGAAACCTGGTTGTGGTGCAACTGCCAAAAGTGAACTATAGAAAGATGAATGCTGACATTGTTTCCATGTAGAATAGAGGTCTAGTCAAACTGTCTCTTATGAAGTGAGAAATATAGGTCAGATTATTGCAACCAAGGAATGAAATGCATCTGTTTTTTTAAACAACTAACCTGGTTGGTAACATGGTTGTGAACATATGGCAACATGCCTTTTCGGTGTACACAGGCTGATGTTACCGTAGCCTTTAAAAAAACAAAAAAAAACAACAGTTTAAGCCAATTATGTTGATGTACATCTAAATTCTGTCTCACATGTCGCAGGGTGACATGGTCACAGAATTGCTGTGGCACTGCCTCTCTGTTCCCTTATACAACTACTTAATGGCAAAGTTAGTTAGTTCAGTGAGAAAAGAGAGAGGTCTGGAAGCCTGATGTTATGATTTCAAGGTGCTGCTGAAGTGTATTCTTTCTTTTGAGAATGTTTTGTTTGATTTTTTTTTTTAATTTTTTCTAATCAGTAAAGAGATAGTAGAAAACTATTCTTGAACACAAACTTTCTCTTGCTTGAAATTCTAACCAGGAGGTCAAGGCAAGGAGTATCTTAAACCAATGTTGAGGTAATGTCTGTGACATCGGTTGAACTTTCATTTTGGAACAATTTTTCAGCTGTGACTAGACACTGGCAAAGAAACACCAGCCAACAGATATTCTATGTTGAAATGTTTGGTGGAAGGTGGATGCTGACCAGCCAAATTAAATGTATAGGTGTGCTGTCAGTTGTGCTAATAGCACATCCAAGAAATTTGTGCCACAGTTTTTGCGAATGAAATTCTAGTATTTTACAAGCCCAATTCCAAAAACGTCCGAATGCCACATAAAATTTGTGCAATGATTTACAAATATCACAAACCAATATTTTATTCACAGAGGAGCATAGAAGACACTGAATGTTGAAAGCGAGACATTTTTTATTTCATGAAAAATACTAGCTCATCTTGAATTTGATGGCACCAACACGTCTCAAAGAGTTCAGACAGGGCCATGTTTACCACTTTTAACAACAGTCTGTAAATGTCTGAAAACTAAGGAGACCAGCTGTTGGATCTTTGGGGGAGGAATGTTGTCCCATTCTTGTCTGATATAGGATTCCAGTTGCTCAACATTCCTGGGTCTCCTTTGTTGTATTTTTATTTTCAAACGGTGAAAGTTCTGGACTGCAGGCAAGGCAGTCCAGCACCTGGACTCTTCTAGTCTGAAGCCATGCTGTTGTAATAGCTGCAGTATGCGGTTTAGCATTGTCTTGCTTAAATATGCAAGGCCTTCCTGAGAAAGACATCATCTGGAGAGGAGCATATGTTGCTCTAAAACCTGTATATACCTTTAAGCACTGATGGTGCCTTTCCAGATGTAAAATTTTGTCAGTCCCATAGGCACTATTGCACCCCATACCATCAGAGATGCAGACTTTTGAACTGAGCACTGATAACAAGCCGGATGGTCCCTATCCTCTGTAGTCCGGAGGACGCTGTGCCTGTGATTTCTAAAAAAAAAAATCAAATTTTGATTTGTCTGACCACAGAACAGTTTTCCACTTTGCCTCAGTCCATTTTTAATTAGCATTGGCTCAGAGACAAAAGCAGTGTTTCTGGATCTAGCTCACAGAATCAGAATTAGAATACTTTATTGATCCCAGGGGGAAATTGCATTGTTATTACAGATGCTCAGTTATCTATAAATAAATATAAATCTTTAAGGTAGAAAAATGAAGATTCAATATATAAACATGCATGTATAAAAGTTCAAATGTAACATAAATGACTCAAAAATTGAACACCACATACAATATGTACAAGATATGATGACAGAAAGAAACTAGTCAAGGTGTCGAGTTTGATGGCCACAAGTAAGAATGATTTCCTGTGGTGTTCTGTAGTGCATTGTGGTGGAATGAGTCTGCTGCTGAACATGCTCCTGTGCCTGTCCAAGATGGCTTCTTCTTTGCATGATAGAGCTTTAACCTGCACTTTCGGGAAGACACAGCAAGCTGTGTTCACAAGCAATGGTTTCTGGAAGTGTTCCTGATCCCCTGCAGTGATTTCCATGACAGAATTATGCCTATTTGCAATGCAGTGCTGCGTGAGGGCCAGAAAATCACAAATGTCCAATATTGGTTTTCGGCTGTGTCCCTTGCACACAGAGATGTCTCCAGAATCTTTCGATGATATTATGTTCTGTAGATGATGGAATATTCAATCTTTGCAATTTTACATTGAGGAACATTATTCTGAAATTGCTCCACAATTTGTAGATGCAGTTTCTGGCAGATTACTGAACCTCTGCCCATCTCTCCTTCTGAGAGACTCTGCCACTCTAAGGTGCTCTTTTTATACCCAGTCACATTAATGGCCTATTACCAGTGAACTTAATTAGTTGCAATATGTTCCTACAGCTGTTTCTTTTTAGCACCACTTACTTTTCCAGCTATTTGTTGCCCTTGTCCCAACTTTTTTGAGACATGCTGCCATCAAATTTAAAATAAGCTAGTATTTTTCATGAACTAGTAAAATGTCTCACTTTAAACATTTGATATGTTTTCTGTGTTCTTTTGTGAACAAAATATTAGTTTATGAAATTTGCAAATTATTGCATTGTATTTTTATTCATATTTTACACAGCATTCACACTTTGTCTGGATTCCCGTGAGTTCCCAAACCAGTGGTTGATGTCCCAGTGGGTATGGCAATGTTATTTATACTGTCCATAGTTATGTCCATATAGAAACCATAAACATAGAAATGCCTCAGTGTCTCAATAGATTATACAATCAGTTATGTGTTAATGATTACTAATAACCTAAAGATGATATGAGTTTGCTCAAGTTGCATTGTTTTACAATTGCAGTCCTTGCTTGTGCTGGCATGACGCAGATTTTGCTAGACTTGAGTACAATATGCCCCACAAGGCATTTTCAGCCACTCATCTTTTATAACATTCCCATGAATTATGAAGGAAACCTGAGCCAGTTAATGTTAATCTGGTTGGCAAGAAGAACCTCTGCTACACTATCCCAACGCTGATGAATTAGCAGTTTGCTGGCGTGCAGCAGGCTGCAGTGAGTTTGATTATGAAAGAGAGAGGCTGAGATGGAAGTAACCTCTCTGTACACTGCGACATGAGGATGCTGTTGGAGAAGAGCCAATCACATGCTGCCCAGGTCCCAGCCACAGATACAACATCAGGATAGTGAAATATGAGCAGCACCTTGACACCTCTGTATGATTTATGTTGTTTGTCTCCCCTGATGTCCCTTTACTTCTTCAACGTCATTTCAACCACACAAGTGCAAAAGAAATTACTTTGAAAAATTGCATCTATAATGCTAATCATAGTGCATTTTTGTAGTTTAGAAAGATGAATTTAGGCTTTAAATGCCTGCGTCTATGTGTTCATTGGTTTGCCAGAAATAACACTGCTCTACCTGTTCTTTTTTCCTTTTAAATTATTAAAGGGGCAATCCTCTCAAATGAAATTCACTGAGGAGATAAGTGGGATTTAATACAAAGCAGCAAGAAATACAAGAAACAGCCTTCTGGTGATTAAAGGCATTACTGAGGTCAGAGTGATATTAGCAGAGATTATACTGATGAGAATGGTTCCCAGTTTTAAATTAATGCTCAGCAGAAAGAACTAATAGACTCTGAATAAAAGAGATGATACGAAAGCTGTTTCTATTATTCAGCTACTGAGTGTTCCTCAAAATCTGTCTTCCTAATATGTGGTCTTCTTATTATACAAGTGACTACATTCACTGGCCACTTCATTACAGCACATTGGGACACATTTACAGTCTTCAAAACTGGTTTCTCATCACCTTTCCCCTATATAACATAGAAACCTTAAATAATTTGAATGATTTTCCTGCTATTCATTCTTTTCTTTTTTTGACATTACAAAGTAACACATCTGGTTCAAAAATTGGAAATTTTGCTAAGTTGATTCCTGAAGTCATTATTAATATTGGCACACATTCATCCTCAGTCTGGTTGTTAAAATGTTGAACACAGTAGTATTTTCTTAAGTGTATGCTGTAGTGAGTTGGGGAGTTACAAAATTGATATTCTGTCATAGTTTAAGAAAGATAAAACACTGAATGTAGGGTAAATGGATGCGGTCATGCATATTCAGATTCTGTTTAGCTGAGGAATATTGTTTGCATTAATACATACTTACAGTACATCGGTACATTTGTTTCTAGAGATTACTGTGGTAATTAAAGTTAGAAAGCTTTATTGTACTGTATATGAGCTAAAATAACAGTTTCATGTTAGCAAATCTGCTTGCCAGTATTTTACTGTAATTTAGCAGAGAACTGTATTTTAGTGTGGGATTTGTTGTTTGTTGTAAATAGGGAAGAAGCATGCAGACGTTTCTGCTTGGATAATGAATAACGTGGTTTTCCAGATTATCACTAAGCTTTAATTCATGAAGCTTTGGTAAAATATTCCTACTAGCTTTTCCATAGGTGCCAACTGCTCAGCCATCAAGACATCCATTGTTTCCTCCAGTACATTTTTGAAAATCTTGTGAGTTTGTATCAGATCTTCATTTCCTCAAGAAACTGTTCTCCAATGCCCTGCCTTTTTAGATTGTCCTGGTTGTACAATGGCAGCAACGATTGTGTTTAAAGGTGCTTGATGTGATGTGAAACACACCTGCTTGATCAGTCATGGTCCACAACACAAATTCCTTTAAGATGCACTCTCCAGAGCAGCGCCTCAGCCCCAAAGCAGGCATGGAATAATTAAAACAAAAGCACTAAATATCAAATTACATGCTTACGAGAACTTAATGAGATGCTTTTTTTGGGTCATTTTTCATGATTTTTATTCCTCCGACACTTCATGAGAGTGGGTATTGTTGTTGCTAATTGCGAAACTTTTCGCATCACACAAGCTCCTTGCCAAAAGGAGAGGTTCAGAGCTTTTGCCCTCTCACTCTGTTTGTTTGGGCTAATTCACAAACCAGGTATTGTGCTGCTCAGGTTTCTGTCTGTTTCTGAGTGTCACTTCCCATTACCACAGGAGACCCCATAAAAGATATCCTGTCACAACGCCAAAAGGTCTTTGTTTGCTTTTGGCCTGTATGGGAAGAATACTCCTTTAGTCAGTCACTGGAGACATTTGACTTTTCATTTGAAACTCAACACTTCTCTTCAACTCTCCTCAGCTGATTTTTTTTTTTTTTAAAAAGGTTCAAGTAAAATTTGAACATTTTCAACAGGTGCTTGAAATGAATAATGGAAGAATGAAGAAACCTCTGTTTGCAGTCAGTCTGTTTACTGCTTCTTGGAAACACTGCACAGAGTGAGAGGGGCACCAGCTCCCTCAGGACTTACTTTCTTCTTTACAGGTTGTCCCTATTAAAACCTGAGAATTCAAAGGTAAACCCCCTTTGTGTAACCGTATGCTTCTGAGAGCCAGGCACCAGGAATTAATGGTGTGTGAGTGTTCAAAAGAGAGGTGGGTGTCTGATTTAGTGCCTTTTGCTTCATGAGCTGCCATAGAAGTTGTGCAGAGGAGTCGGCGTACTTAGGAATGCAAAGGTAATGCAAGGCAGAGCCACACCTCACACACAGACACACACACACACACACACATACCCTACACACAGAGTAAAATAACACACACAAACCCACTCTGTAAACTTCTATCAACTACACAGTCATATTTCTTTGCTGCCTCCTTCGATGCATTCCTATACCTGCCCTTACAGGCTGACTATCTGATTATGAAACACAAACTAAACATTGAGACATTTCAGGACACATCCTTTATTATTTGACATTGGGGAAATTTCTTACATAATCTCAAAGCAATTTCCCCTGGTTACTCATCACAATATAAATCAATGTATATATAGTGCGGCCAAACCTCTACACTGTCACTTATGTAATACAGGGCAGGCTGTCATAATATGTTAAAAATGACTGCTGAGACAGAGTAAATCCATTATTTTCTACATAAAGCATAAATCATATAAAAAATCTAAGAGCCTGTGTTCAAAAACTCTTTTCACTACTTGACATGCTCCCACTTCCCCTGTAGTCTGATGATAAAGAAAAAAACAACAGAGCATAAGGACACTTACTTGTTGCAAAAGGTCAGATATGATCAGATAACTGTCACTGATTAAAATAACAAAAATTCAAACCAGTGATTTGACTGACAGTTACTATTTGGTTCCAGGCAATTTAAGCAAAAATAAGCTTATTTGGTAAAATGAAATAACTTGCATTCTTGTGCCTATAAGTTACACAATACGGACAAAAGTACTTGGGCCACCTACACACTATATTTACAGGAGCTTTTATGACATCCCGTTCTATCTATCCAAAGGCATTAATATAGATGTTGTCCTTCATTTTGCTGTTTTAATAACTTCCACTCTTCTGGGAGGGCTTTCTACAAGATTTTGGAGTGTGTCTATAGGAAGTTGTACCTATTCATCCAGAAGAGTCTTTATAAGGTGAGGGACTGATATTGGACGAGTTGGTCTGGCTCACAATCTCAGCTCTAAATCATCCCAAATTTGTTCAACGACTTTGAGATCAGGGCTCTTTGCGGGCCAGTCAAGTCCTTCCACACCAAACTCATCCAACCATGCCTTGATGGACCTTGCTTTGTACACTGGGATACAGTCATGTGTTGTCCCTCCTCCAATAAACTTTACAACTGGCACAATACAGAGAGTCAGGTAATGCATTCATCAAACCCAGTCCCATTCATCACACTGCCAGACAGAGAAACATGATCTGCCACTCTACAGAACACATTTCCACTGCTCCGGAGTCCAGAGGCAGTGTGCTTTACAACACTCCATCTGACTCTTGACATTGTGCTTGATGATATAAGGCTTACATGCAGCTGTTCGACCATGGAAACTCATGCCACGAAGCTGCTGATTCACAGTTTTTGTGCTGATGTTAATGCCAGGGGAGTTTTGAAACTTAGCCGTTACTGAGTCAGCAGAGTATTGGAGAGTTTTATGCACTATGTGCTTCAGCACTTTGCAACCTGGAACTTTATGTGGTCTGCCACTTTGTGGCTGAGCTACTATGGTTCCTAAACACTTCCACTTCGCAATAACACCACCAACAGCTGATTGTGGAATATCTAGCAGGGAAGCAATTTCACAGAGAGACTTGTTGCAACAGTATCATCCTATTACAGTACCACACTCAAATTCAGTGAGCTCTTTGGATGACCCATTCTTTCACAAATTTTTAAAGGCAGACTGCATAGCCAGCTGCTTGATTTTATATGCCTGTGGCATGGTACTGAATTAAACACCTGATTTCAGTGATTAAGATGTTTGGCCCAATACTTTTGTCTATGTAGCGTACCTAGCTCTGTTTTTCATCAGCTAGCACAAGTTGAGCTAACGAGCTAACGGGCTAACATGAATGTGCCACAAGCCATACAACCTCTCCAATGGAGCAACTAAGAAAATATGGGTGGACTTCAAAGGTCAAAAGAAAAGGTTACTGTAAGTACAGATATGGTTTCCTGCAGTTTAACAGTGCAATGAGGTGGGTGGAGTCCTGTGTGCAGGGTTTCCAGCTAAAACCCTGCTTAGTTTCTCTAAAAGTCACCTTTGGGCACCTTTGAGTCCAGTAATTATGTGAGCCTTTCTGTTTTAATTTTAAGTAAACAAGATGAACAACTGCAAGAAGAGAAGTGGCTCTTTGATAAGAGGACAAGGATTCAACCCTTTTTCAAATATGTAATGAAAGAAGCTGCAGAGTGCAGTGAAATACGAAACATAAAATCTTTACATGTAATTTACAGTAAAACTTTTCTGCTTCTGGAAAAAATGAGACATAGTGTGTTTGTTAGTGAGTTAATCAAGGATAGGTTAAATAGATTTTTTTCTTTTAGAAAGAGCCAGAACAGTTGTGTCAGCTAACTCTAAAAAAAATTTCCAACATATTACCATAAAAAAGTTAAATATTTTGTCTCAATCACGAAGATGCATGTGCAGTTTAAAACACTTTCCTATTTGTGTGAATACAGCAACGTTGTCTGGCTGTCAGTTTTTTTGCATCAGCTTCTGTTGGTGTCACTGGCAGGCCTTGTCTATATCTCAGCAGAGACATGGACTCATGGATATTGTAATAGCTACAGGCATGCATTGTATCAGTCTAACAAAAACAATATCAACACAAACAAACTTACAAAACAAAAAAAGTGATTTATCAAAGATAAAATTGCAATATTTGAAACATTATGCCACAATTTGAGCCCATGATGTCTAAGCTTTCATGAAAATAAGCTTTACATTTTATTAAAACCTAACTGGTAATTTAAATCAAAGTATTGCATGTCCTCCTGATTTGAAATTCTAAATATGTATAATATTAATTTGAAATGCCATTCTGGATCTATATTAGAGGTGTCCTAGTTTGATTACAATGAATGTTGCATTTTTAGCCAGAACATATCTACCTTGAATAATAACAAGAAATATTTGTTCAAATGTTGTATGGTTGTTCCAGTGAAAGTGTCTGTTCAGATGATGAAAAATCTTATTGCTCACAGAATCAAAGCGGATTGATTTTTGCATGCAGGCAGATATACCAGCAGTTCTGTTTTTGACTGATCTGACTCTCAGACACACCACTATTGCAAACTATTGACCTGTTTGTCCTGGGGTGCTGTTCTGCATGAATACCTAACACAAATAAACTAAAACATGGATGTTAATACAGTACACACACACACACACACACACACACACACACACACACACACACACACACACACACACACACACACACACACACACACAACACCACCACC
>VUQH01020490.1:1224-13951 GCA_015106775.1 Etroplus canarensis | reverse complement strand
GACATGTTCAGAGGAGGGATAGTGGATATATTGGACAAAGGATGCTGAAGATGGAGCTGCCAGGCAGGAGGAGAAGAGGAAGACCACAGAGAAGATTCATGGATGTAGTGAAGGAGAACAAGCAGAGGGTTGGTGTGAGGGAAGATGAAGCAATGGATAGGGTAAGATGGAGGCAGATGATCCCATGTGACGACCCCTAATGGTAGCAGCCGAAAGAAGAAGAAAAAGGCATCAGTGTGAGGAAATGCGACAGGAAGGCGTTTTCTATTCTATTCAGTCAATTTAAATGTAGTTTCATTTTGCTTTCATTATGGTTTTATGCAGCAACTTACTTTGAGATAAACTTCACTACATGTATCCACACATTTTTGTTTGATAATATGCATATAGCCTTATTGAGTGTGTCTTATCTGTCATACTGTTAAAGCCTTTGATTTTGTAAATTACTGACACCCGTTTCATCAGCTTGATATAAAAAACAAACAGCAGCTGTCAACAGCCACAGTAGACAAATTAAAAGAGACTATACCAAGGCTTGGCATCAGTTTTTGTGCCCCAATGTTAAATCCAAATCATAGGGAAACACACACTTAGAACTCTCCCATAACACAAGCCATGCTTGAAGTACTGTTTCAGTTAAATAAAGCGAAAGTCTTAACATTGTGTTCAGCCTTGCTGTGTTCCACTTTCTTGGGTGTTTTTTTCCATTCATCTTTCTGAAACAACTCAAAGGCATTCCTCAGATTTACCATCCTCATTCTCAGGAATCATCATTTTTCCAGCAAAAAAACCGATTACAGCTCTTTATCTATACATCTGCTCCATTCATATTTCACTTTAGCTCTCCACTGCAGTTAAGACACCCATGCTGACCAGAAAGCCAATTAGCTTTGTGAAGACGTTATAGCTATGCCAGGGAGGAAGTAAGCAGGTAATCATCACATTTCAATGAACAGCTCACTGATTAAAGCT
This sequence comes from Etroplus canarensis, assembly GCA_015106775.1. Classification (NCBI taxonomy): domain Eukaryota; kingdom Metazoa; phylum Chordata; class Actinopteri; order Cichliformes; family Cichlidae; genus Etroplus; species Etroplus canarensis. Next base: position 12,979 of record VUQH01020490.1, on the reverse strand, counting down.
TTTATTGCTTTGGTATGAATGAACAAAAGGAGTGTATAAAAACAGTTTTTATACTCGAATATTTCAGAACCTTTTTATGGCTATGTCACTGAAGCTAATTGTCCATCAGCCAGTCCATTCTCTCCCAAGTTAGAGTGCAAATGCCCATGTTATATATTAAAAATAATGTGTGGTTTGTTGTGCACTGGTGCTGTTTGCCAAGTTGGAAACTTGAAAGCAACTATACACTCACTGGCTTCTTCATTAGGTGTACCTGTTTAACAGCTTGTTAACACAAATATCTGATCAGCTAGCTGAATGGCAGCAACTCAGTGCATCTGGCCATGTAGACCTGGTCAGAAAAAAATCAGCAAAAGTTCAAGCCAAGCATTAGAATGGAGAAATAAAGAGATTTAAGTTATTGATTGTGACATGGTTGTTAGCCAGACGCACTTGTCTGAGTATTTCACAAATTGCTGATCTGCTGGCATGTTCCCACATAATCATCTCTAGAGTTTACAGAAAAAAAAAAAAAAGGATGACCAGACTGCACCCATCTTCTGATGGATGTGGCAAAATTTGTATCATAGATGTGCAGCCGACACAATGCAGCAACCCCCCCTAGGATTAATAAAGTATTCTGATTTCTGAAGCAACTGTGTGATGCTAACATGTCAATATGGACCAAAATCTCCGAGGAATGTTTCCAGTAACTTACTGAATCCATGTCATGAAGAATTAAGGCAGTTCTGAAGGCAAATGGAGATTCAACCCAGTACTAGCAAGGTGTATCTAATTAAGGGGCAGTGATGCTTTAAAACAGAGATGTCAAACTTACATCCTGCAGGTAGATGCCCTCCAAAGGTTTTAATCATCCCATAATAAGATTTTTTGGACCAGGACCTGTATGTTGCAACCATTGCATTGCAGTTCTTTATAAACTAATCGGGATGTTGCCCAAATTGTTGACTTCATCTGAGCTCAAGGTCTGATTAGTCTCATTGTCAACTTTAAAGCCTCTTACAGACAAAAACAGAGTGATATAATAGTTTAGCCACAAAGCTGTGCAGGTGCATTACTTTGAGATAGGACAGTGCATTTCTTTGTAATGACATGAGACTGATAACAAGAAAAACCTGAGACATAGTGTTGAAGAATTTACTTTTACTTCTTTGCATTAAAAAGGGTGAAATTTGGAGTATTGAGTCATAGATTTTGACATGCTGGCTTGTATATCTTGCAGTATCAACAATTTTAATTTTTAAGTATTTCAAAAGAAATCACTTCTAAAAATAGAAATCTTTAATTACAACAATCACCACATTTAAAAATAGCCTCTTCCTTTATCTTGAATTTTGAAAGTATAAAAAGCTATCGGTCACTTTCAGGGTCGATACATTAACAGCGCATTTTAAAAGCAAGCTGAAAGAACCAATAACTCTAATTTATTCCTTTGTGTGGTGATGGATTTTATCACAAATCTTCCTGAAAATCAGCACTTTATTTTCATGTCATATTCTGACACTTTTTTCCACATATGTGAGGTGTTACTTCTAATACATGTGAATTCACACCAGAGCCAATTAACAGGTTAACTAATTAACAGATTCCTGCATCGTTCCTTATTACAGCTCAGATGAACATACTCCTGGGCTTCATCCTATTCATTAGAGATATACCTTGCATCCCTTTGACTGATGTTGGAAACTGCGAACTGCACTCACTGGCCACTTCATTAGGTATATCTTTTCAACTGCTCATTAAGGTAAATATTTAATTAGGGAGTCACATGGCAGTAAGTCAATGTATTTACGCATATAGATAAGGCCAGTTTGTACAGGGTCACCTAAATTGGATAACTGAAGACTGGAAAACACCACCTAGTTTGATGAGTCTCAATTTCTGCCACAAAATTTGGATGGTAGGGTCACAATTTGCTGTAACCGGCATGAAAGCATGAATCCATCCTGCCTTGTGTCAATGGTTCAGGCTGCTGGTGGTGTAATGGTGTGGTGGATATTTTCTTGGCACACTTTGATTATTACCACAGCCTACCTGAGTACCGCCGCAGACTATTTCCACGTCTTTATGACCAGAGCCTACTCGTCTTGTGATGGCTGCTTGCAGCAGGATAACGCATCATGTCACAAAGCTCAAATCATCACAAATTGGTTTCCTGAACATGACAATGAGATCACTGTCTTCAGATGGCCTCCACAGTCACCAGATCTCAATCTCATAGAGCACCTTTGGGATGTACTTGAATGGGAGATTCACATCAAGGATGTGCAGACGACAAATCTGCAACAACTGAGTAATGTTATCATGTGAACATGGACCAAAATCTCTGAGGAATGTTTCCAGCATCTTGTTGAATCTTTGCCATGAAGAATTAAGGCAGTTCTGAAGAAATAAGGAGGTCAAACCACGTACAAGCAAGGTGTGTCTAATGAAATGGCTGGTGAGTGTATATTGTGTTTCTTAATCAATCCAAATGAAGTATTACATGGCCATATCGTATGCATTTGACAGAAATGGATACATGGTAAATCTATTGTTCTAAATAGAACTTACAGATGAGTCATAATGGAAGAAAAGCATTTGTTTAATCAGGCGACCAGGAGCTATGTTTAGGAGAATCCATCATTCCTACATTTGCATTTTCAGAAATAATACTTCCCACATGGTTAAAGATGCTAATGCAACCCCCTCCTTAGCTCTGCAATAAAACTCCCCATCAGCAGTTCAGAAGACACTCTTTGATGTCATGGGCAACAGCATTTTATAACATGGCTTTCATTTCAACCCATTTCTGTATCTATCATGTGAAATCAATGATCCGATCACTGCCGTAATGACATCCCGATCTGCATGAAAGACCCCTGCATCTAAAGGCTAAAATAAAGCAAAAGATGCCCTCATGATCATTTAAAACACATGAAAAAACAACTGGAAGTTGTAAACCAACCAGTGAGAGATTAAGAATCTAAGCCTCCAGCATTCAAATCTCAGCAAGATGTTCAAAGCAGGGAAAGAAGCTATAGAGGTTTACTTGCTGAAATATATCAGTGTCGTTGGGAGTTCTTCAAGTGGGTCAGAAACTTATTTTTATAAGCCAACTTGTTTACTTTATTTGCAAAGAACTGGGGCATCGCAAAGAGCCAACTGACTGTTGCAACGAAGTTAAAGAATAGCGGATTTTATAAATGGATAATTAAAAATTCAATCTGAAACGTATAAGCCCAGGTAAATAGAGTCTAAATCAAATCCCAAACTGTGGCATCACCTTTCATGAAAGTCATCTTTTCAAATCCTCAAGCTCCTCAGAGAGCACTGTGTGACTCCTCAAATAGGCATTACCATGAAAACGCCACAGAATAAAGCTCACTGAGATCCTCCTCGGGTGTGTATTGTCAGTATTATTCACATGCATATTGATCCCTAAAACTGTCTTTCAGCCCCAGGTATGCTTTCAGGTTCAGTTTTGCCTCCTGCCTCTAACATCAGAAGCTATGATTCAATCCTTGGTGCCTCCTCGCACCTCTGGAGAGCATCAGATTGGGAATTAGCTAGATGGATTCATGGCAACCCACTACGCATAATCGCCCTCCCCTCAAATTCACCTGCCACTCTGTGAGCGCACTCATCGATCACACGGGGGAAATCTGATTTCAGTGATAACTAACACCATTACTCAAACATGAGATCGCGCTGACCTCCACGCCGTCACCCGTGGCTTGGATTTGTGCAGCATTAGAACATTTTGAGAGTGTAAAACATGAAAATATTATTCATACCAATCCCTTTCACAGCATGAGTGGTCATGCAGGAGCAAAGACAGTGCGTACATACAGAGTAGGACTGTGGAGCTCTGCATGACTCAGATGAGGTTGCAATTTATAAATGTACAGCTACAAGTGTGAAATACAACAACTGCCACTTTATTTTGTTTGTCTGCAGTTCAGTGTTAAATTTGAGGTAGTTGTTCTTTGAGTATTTCTATTATATTCACTACAGTACTTAATAGAAGATGACATTGTGTACTTCGATGACAGAACAATTTTGCTGCTGCTCCTCTATGTGCCACCAGAATAGCCCTGACTCTCTGAGGAATGGACTGCAGAAGTCTGTATGTTAGTGGGTAATCATTTAAGTCCCGTAAATTGCGAGTTGAAGCCACCATAGTTCTTCAACCCAATCCACCTCATTTCTCCTCAACCAGCATTTCTAAATGCTGCACATTCACTGGCCACTTCATTAGGTATACCTGTTTGGTAGCAACTCAATGCATTTGGGCATGGAAACATGGTCAAGACGACCTGCTAAAGTTTGAATTGAGCATAATAGTGGGACAAAAGGGTGATTTAAGTGACTTTGAATGTGGCATGTTTGTTGATGCCAGAGTATTTCACAAACTGCTAAACTGCAGGGATTTTACTACACACCCATCTCTGGAGTTTACAGAGAAGGGTCTGAAAAAAGGAGAAACTACCTTGTAAGCATCAGTTCTTGGAGAGAAAAGACCTTGTTGATATCAGAGGTGAGAGGAGAATGGTCAGGCCGCTTTGGGCCCCTTTGGACCAACTGAGCACCTGTCTTTATGACCAAACTGTAACCATCTGGTGCACAATGTCACAAAGCTCAAATATCTCAAACTGGTTTCTTGACTGTGACAATTAGTTCACTTTAGTCAAACAGCCTCCACCAGATCTCAGTCTAATAGAGCACCTCGGGATGTGGTGAAACAACATGGATGTGCAAATGACAAATCTGCAGCAACTGTGTGATGTTGCCGTGTCAATTTGGACTGAAAATCTCCGAGGAATGTTTTCAGCACCTTGCTGAATTGAGGCCAGAAGAATTAAGGCATTTTTGAAAGCAAAAGGGGATCCAACTGTTGGTGTATCTAATGAAGTGGCCTTGAGTGTGTCATTACAAAATATTCACTGTTTATTTAATCTGTGAGTCACTTTTTGGCTCTTCAGTGTAGTTTCTAATTCATTGAAGATAAAAATGTTCATACATGTTTTGATGGTGATCAAGTGTCACAAAAATGTTTGGACAAAATGAACTGCACCTAAACCATCTACTGTATCAAAAATCTACTAAAGCATCAGTAATGACAATCCAATAACTAAGGAGACTTTGTTACCTGAGTACTTAATTTACGTTGATGGCATAAATTAAAAGGCACATATTACAAGAGGAAAACAAACTTAAAATCACTTCTGAATATTTGATGGAGCAGTACATATGTAAAGTACCTCAAAATATTTTCAGGAACATTTGCATCAGAATTCTCAAACCATCTGCAACCTTATACACAAGTTACCAACTTCTGTTTCAAAGTGTAAAAAGTCCTACTGTCTAGTTAGTGAAAATTCACAGAAGGAATTTTAAATTTCACATATCAAAATAGGATCATATCATTCTCTTGAATTTATTTCCTGTGACTACACTTCTACTGAGAGACCAGGTGCTCTTCATATTTTATACATTCAGACTTGGGAACTGGGTGAACACAAAACAAAGTTAAAACAGTGGCACTTCAAAGCCAACCTTTCCTTAATGAACAACTCTGACTGGCAGAAAAGAGCTGTGTAAAGATGCACTGAAAGTGTGAGCATCAAAATGTATTTTAACTCTTGTAGCAGAGAGTGATAGAAACTCTGTGACTTTCCACTCCTGACTTATTCTGACTTATCATCCTGTCTGGAAGTAAGATGACAGTTGGTAATAGGATACAGCTGAATTGATTCATACTGTGAATCAGAGCCTGCTGAATAATTGTGGCCTCTCCCTTTGCCTTCCTACCCAAAAAACTTTCCTCTACAATGATGCCATACTATGTAATAAAACATTTCCTATACCCCTTCATAAAGGATGGCCACATTAATTCTCAGTCTCATGAATTCACAGAAGAGACATTTGATTTGTATTGTTAATTTAGGCTTAATCAAAATCACTAATAGCTGTATTATCAGTCTCAACTAGGATTTTGTTCTGTAACCTCCATGAAAAATAAAGTAATTTTTTCAAAATTTGTCATATTTGATTATACTGCATACCTAAATGAATGCCCAAATGCCTTTACATATCTACTTTCAGTACATTTGCAATATAAATGAATATATTTTCCAAAATTCCAGCATGCATAGTAATCAGGCATTGTGGTTGTAAGGATAAGTTGCTGAGGAAGTTTTTAAACAAATAGATCAGACCATCTTATTTTATGAGACAGTTTTTATCATTTGACAGAGCCACACTTGCTGTTTACAGTCTATGGTAAGCTCAGCTGTGCATGCTAAATTCTATACCTTATTCAGTCTGTAATATGAAACTAGGTCACAATTCTTAAAGCCTGTCATGGTCCTTGTATAATGATTGCTATTTTTGCACTCCTTTGTGTTTCTAGTTTCCCCGTTTCTGGCTCCTTGTTCCCCAGAGTTACTTATTCTTTTTGAATTACTTCCTGTTTTATTTTGAAGGTTTGTGTTCTAGCTTGTCCAACCAGTCCAGTGCTTTTTGGAGTGAGCATTTGACCACTTCCTTCAAAGTGTCCTGTGTGGGTGCTTCAGGTGTATCAGGTGTATCTGGCCTGTTGTTACAGGCTATTTGTAGCCTTAGCAGAGTCCAACTCTCACCTAGACCAAATCAGACTAATTGCTGGCAATGCATACCAAGCTCTCACCACAGTGAGATAGGGACCACTTTCTCCAACTCCATCCATAAGTTTTAGCAACAGGATTCCTAAGTGCAGCCAAGGAGCGGAGAATCTCTGCTTTGGAGGCCTTAGCATCACGTCTCTGCTTTTTGCAGATGATGTGGTTCTTTTCATCAAGTGATGACATTCAGACACAAGGGTGGTTTGCAGCCAAGTGTGAAACAGTGGGAATACAAAATCATACCTCCAAGTCTGAGTCCATGGTTCACTGGGAGAAAAGGTTTGAATGCCCATTCCAGGTTGGGGACGAGTTGCAGCCCCAAGTAGAGGAGTTTAAGTGGCGGGAGTTGAACAGAGATTGATGGACAGGTCGGTACAACATCTGCAGCGATGAGGACTCTGTTGATTTACTGTTTGATCTATGTTCCTGTCCTCACCTATGGCCATGAGGTCTGGATAGTGACTGAAAGAATAAGATCACAGACACAAGTTTCCTCCAAAGGGTGTCTGGGCTCTTCCTTAGAGATAGCATGAGGAGCTTGGTCATTTGGCAGAGTAGAGCCACTAATCCTTCACACTTCATGGAGCCATTTGAGGCAGTTTGGGCATCTGACTAGGATACCTCCTCCTAGGTGAGGTGTTTTGGGCATGTCCTACTGGGAGTAAGCAGACCCAGAAAACAGATGAGAAGGTGGCTGAGGAGAGGGAGGTCTGGGCAACTCTGCTTAGACTGCTCTCCCTGCGATTTGGACCAGGATAAGTAGCAGAAAATGGATGGAAACCTATGGTTTGTTTTCCCATGAGTTATTTTGTGTTTTACCTCCTGCCTCTTCTGATAATCTGCCCCAGCTTAACTGCTTCCACCTGCACCTCATTTCTCAGTCAGCCCTATCTGCTTACAGCCTTGTCTGTCCCCATCAGTTTGACCACGTGTTTTCCCTTCTTTGTACTCAATGTAATCCTAGATTCTTGGATGTCCCTTTTGCTTATCTGTGGGTTATGTGTGTACCAGGTTATAAGTTACAACACTCACTTTTTATTGTTATTCAGCTACCTGTTTCCTGTCTTTGAGGTGTTTGTCTATGAAGCTTAGCAAAAAAACCCACACATTTTGAAAAATCTGATGAGCTGATGACCTCATCAGGTGTGTCACTGTGACCATTTATAATTTTAAAAAAGCTCAAGCATTTCAATGCATATTGAAACCATTTGGCTCACACCTTTCTCCAAAAATACAACTCCTACTTGTCACACTGTGTGAGTGGTGAGTGGGCGTAGTTGACAGAAACCCAGCTGAAAACAAACAGGTGACCTTTCCACACCACCACCACATTTTTAAATTTCCCTTTTCAGGCTGTCCTATAGTATTAAACCTAAGGAATCCTTGTAGCTGCAAATGCAATTTCATAAGGAATTTCATCTCCATTAAACAATCTTTCTCTATACTCTTAAAGCCCTTCTTGACCTCCTGTTTGACAACCATCAAGTTAGGTGTGAAAAGTGCAACTGTATGCAGCATAAAAATCCCATCATGTATCGACTGATTTTTAATCATTTTACATCTCTGGCACACTTTCAGACTTGCTTGATGTTTGAGTATTTCTAGATGTCCTCTGATGTTCACCAGGCGACCGGTCCCCTGCCTTACCCACAGCTCTTTGAAGTTCTTCTCAGGCAAAAAGAGCAAGAGAAAAGTGTAAGAAGCAGGCTGAGAATTGAGGTCAGCATTGGATTCTCTGTGCATTTTCTGAGGTGGTGAAGCACTCCCTGATTTGCTCCTGCCTTTTCTGTCTGAGTTTCAAGAAATATAATACCTATGTTATAGAAAGGGGAGTGAGTGGAGAGGGTGAAAGTGAAAGAAGGTGAACCTCAAAGACAGATTGCAGTAGGAGACTAAAAGAAGCCAAGGACAGAAAAGAAAAAAAAAATAGTCAAGAGAAAAAGAGGCTGAGAGCTGATTGTTCCTGAGGAGAAAGGGGAAGTAGAGTGTGACGGCGGGGCTTGTGGTGCTGACTCATCCATACCAGTGACCTTGGCTGACAGAAGAAGGGGAGCGATACAGAATATCAATGTTTTCCCTCTTGCACATTGAATGGAGAGAGTTGGGTCACACTTTAAATGTTCTTACTTATGTTTGACAAAAGCTAACAAATCTGGTTACAAGAAGCTTCATGGGGTTTTCTAATAAAGCTTTCTGCTTACATAACCATAGCTGACTTTATTTAGAAGCTATCTAAGAGGTGCTTTGGTAAATTATCAAAACCTTTCAATAATACTACTGAATGTAAACATCCAACAATGTGGATTTGTTACCAAATGTAGATTGCATCTATGGCCTTTGGCCAGTCTTTCTACTCTGCAACTAGATTATTTAATTTAATGAGCATTTGTGATAGAATGAGGATGATTCTTGCAGGCTGTTGTCAAATGTTAGGCCTTCACTGCTGGTGTGTAGTGCTCTTTGGTGCCATTTTGGCTTGCTGTGCACCGCCTAATTTTTGTAATGCATGCAAGGTCAGTCTTGAGGCACAAGTGTGTGAGCAGACCAGTTTTTACAGATATCTAACAGATTTTTAATAGGGCAAATGGCACCCAAAAGATTCCTCTTTGATACCTCTAAAAAGGTCTGTTCTAGTACTATGTGACCAGAGTGAATGGGTACAATCTCCTGGTAAACTATTGGAAAGGCTTATTACTAAGAATACTGGGAGCAGAGCTCAGCACATTGTGAAAAACTCAATATATTCTGCTACCATATGAATTATGAGGGTAAATAGCAGCCAGGTACTGCTAGTCAAATGCAAATGATTAACTGATGAGCCAGAATCAAAATGAGAGCACTTTATTAATCTCTTGGGGGGGGTGTTATATATATATAAGTGTGTGTTAACACAAGGGCACAATCTTCCCAAGAGTACACTTTTCCTTCAGCAAAAGTAAATTTTACAGTTACTTTATTGTATGATTATAGTTTGTCTTAATTAAAACTTCAAGTTGATTGAAAAAAACTCACAAAAAAACTGACTGACATTTTGAGGATTTTATTAGAGAAATTTCTTATAATACCAACAGCTTTTGAAGACACATGCAAATGTAAAATGTACTTTTCCTGAAGGAAAAGTGTTATGTAGGAAATGAATAATGCAATACTTTAGTGTAAAGCTAAAACTTAAGTTAACATCCCTGTAGTGAAGTGTAGTGGTTTACACATTCGTCATACAAGTAAAAAGGTCCCTGGTTCCATTCCAGATAGGGACATAAGCCCCTTTCACCATAGAGGGTTGCATAAGGAAGGGCATCTGGTGTAAAACCTCTGCCAAATTACTGATGTGGACTAATCCTCTGTGGTGACCCCTTGGGAATAATACAAGGGAGCAGCCGAAGGAACATAATAATTAAGTTGAAACACAGGACCTGGGCAGACACTGAGTCCCCCATAAATTCATCTGTATACCAAAGTATTCTAGAGTCAAATGTGAGGCCATTTCAAACTGGGTCATGCAAAAGAACAATGATCCCTAACAAAGCAGCAAAACTCGAACAGAACAGCTGAAAAAAGAAAAACAAATCAAGGTGTTGCAATGGCCCAGTCAAAATTCAGATCTCAACCCAACTGAACTGCTGTGGTGGGACCTTAAAAGAGCTTAGCAAAAAAGAATGCCTGCAAACCTCTCTGAATTGAAGCTATGCTGTAAAGAGGAGTGGACCAAAATTCCTCCACAACAATGTGAGAGACTGATAAAGTCATACAGAAAACAATTACTTATAGGTGGTTGTACAAGCTATCAAATCGTGGTGTGTACCTAATTTTTCACAGGACTGCATAGAGTCCTGTGAAAACTGATTCTCACAGGACTGTATGCAACTGTTTTCTAAAACTGCACAGCCTGTTGACCTAGTTAACTCCATTTTTTGAAGATAGCCAAGTCACAAGTTTAGAAACACAATAACTTGCTCACAGCTGTTGTTTTCAAGTGCTGAGTTGCTCCAACATGGCCTCTATTTCGAGAAGTTAATTACATAAGGGGTGTTTGATGGAAAACAGGCTAATGGTGATAATGTTCGTGTCTCTGAGCTTGGTTTTCAACCAATAAATATATTTAGTTCAGTTATTTTAGCAGTTGGTGAGTTCAGCCCTTTAAAAGACCACACTTGAGGTACATTATATGTGTGAAGGCGGTGGTGTTGGTGAGTGTCACTCCTGATAAAAGTGCCCCTCTGTGAGGCACAGAATCACCTTTAGCTGCAGAACTGCTGCTGTTTTTCTGATGCCTGACCTCAGAATGGAGGAAGGACAGAAAAAACATTTGCCAAGAAATATATTTTGTTCTTGCTTCTATTGCCTTTGCTTTACCATGTCAAACAAATGCAGCCAATTCTGATTGTCAAGCAGTCTATTGAGAATTGTCTGACCTCTGAAAGTGTAGCTGTATAAACACATTTCAAAGCTACTTGACTATAAATGAACTGCTTATATGCTGGTGTATCATGGGAGGCTGTGAAGGCAAGGTTAGCGAGGATAGAGTTCCAGTGTAGAGCATCCATCTTTGTTCTACAGGAGAATCATTAGTACTACTTTATGACATCTTCATTTTGAACCTTGATAAAAATTATTATGCAAAAGGAAAGCTTTTCCACATGAGATAATTATGTTTTTCAGTGAACCTACATAATCCCAATGGGACAGTGCATGTGGAGGGCAAACACTGTACTGTCTCTGGATAATATGAATTCATGTTTCCTCCTATTTTCAGCAAATTAGTAATGATATCACATAAATCAGGAACCTGCACAAACGGAAACCCATAAAAGCATAGTGTTATTGCAACGTGAATGGTAGGTGCGCTGAGGGAGTTGCAGTGCCTGCTAGTGAATGGTAGAGGATGTGCATGTTCACAACAACAAAATAAATGATAATAAACTTTCCACTGGCATGTAATTGCAATAGCTAATCATTTCAGCTAAGTAATTGCTCAGCAGTGTGTGCTGGGTTGCAGGGATCATGACTCAGATCACAGTGATCACCAAAAGCCTTGCAAACAGGTCCAACCACACAAGAAAATGTCCACACGAGAGAATTGTCTTTTTTTTTTTTTTTTTTAATTTCCTCCA
>VUQH01020471.1:1526-11772 GCA_015106775.1 Etroplus canarensis | reverse complement strand
ACATTTTCTTCTTCTTCTTCTTCTTTCGGCTGCTCCCATTAGGGGACGCCACAGTGGATCATCTGCCTCCATCTCACCCTATCCCTTGCATCCTCTTCCCTCACACCAACCCTCTGCATGTCCTCCTTCACTACATCCATCAATCTTCTCTGTGGTCTTAAAATCCCTACTCTCACCTCCACCCTCCTACCTTTCCTTCTCTCTCTCTGCCTCCTAACACGCTTTCCCCCTCTCCTCCTCCTTGGTCTTCGGCCAACAGTAGCATAGTTTCCACCGGCACCCTGTTGGCTAACGGCACCAGAGGCGCTCGTTGTTAACCCGGGCCGCGACCGATCCGGTATGGAAGTCGTGTTATGAATCCGCATATTTGATTTGGCAAAGTTTTTACGCCGGATGCCCTTCCTGACCCAACCCTCACCATTTACCCGGGCTTGGGACCGGCACTAGGACTACACTGGCTTGTGGGCCCCTGTGTCTGGTTTGAAAACCTTTACAAATGCAGATGCTGGTCTGCAAAATCTAAAGCAGAACAAGTGCTTTCTCTGGTTACAATGAATGAATGAATGAGTGCAGTGGTGTTCCAAATAGGGATGCACCAATCAAACTTTGCAGTCATGAATACCACACAGATCCCTCTAATACTGGCACAGAGAGCGAGAGAGAGACTAATTTATTTCATTACCAAGCCTAAAAGACCCAAACTGCTGACTTTTGACTCTACATGTTAGTTGAGTTGAATAGATCATTGGCACAATACCCAGTCTTGTTTTCTGCATCGGTATCAGACCCATATCCTATCCAAATGTCTGAACGGCACATTCTTAGTTACAAGCACGGTCGATTTCAGTGACTTAAATTGAAGCCTAGCAGGCAGAAAGAGACCTAATCGTCACCCACATGTCTGCAAAGACATTATGCCCCTTAAGCTTCATAACTGTAGCCTTAGAACAGGTTAGGTAGTAATAATCCAATTCGCTGGGATTTCGATATTTTGTTATCTTGTTGATGCCAGAGGTCAGATAAGGTGACTGGTTATTCCTGCTGTTGAGTTGGGTCTTTTAAAATGGGAGTCTTTGGGCATTGGCATGTTTATGGAAGATCCTCAAGTGTCAAATCTGAAGTTGGACACTTTCAAGTTGGCTTCTTTTTGTGGCTTGGAGGTTGCCAATAACCCACAAAGAGTAAAAATAAAAAATCCATCACTTTCATAAAAGTATTATCTATTGCCTTTGTCCCTTTTGATCTCCAAGCTGAGTTGGTGAATCTTGTTGCTGCTTGATGTTGAGAAACTCGGTCTGAACATGAGCAGGTTTTCGCTTGCATTATTTTGCTATATATGACCTCTGGACTGCTTTCAGAATATAGTCTTCTTGATGTTAGCTGCAGCTGTAGCCACCATTGTCACTGTGTACGTCGTACATCTTTGTATGTTCACAGCTCTGGCCGATCTTTGAGTTTAACAGGAACTCCTTTTCCTTCTGATTTATTCCTCCCAGCCTCTCCTCTGTGTGCGTGCTGATGTTTTGGTTCCTGTTGAAACCTTTTAAACTTGCACCACTGACATTTCTTCCCCTCATTACCTCCATCAGACAGATTTGTGTCTAAGGTTGCACAAAGTTGCAGTGCTGCAGATAGTTGTGTTGTTTCTAAAATTCACTTTGTGTTCAGTTTGAACACACCTTCACTCAAGCAACCTTATTTAATGATAAGAAGATTCTGCAGATAGCATGACCTAGTTTAGATGCAGACAAAATTAACAAATAGCAAGAAACAGACAAATAAAGAGAAACGTTGATGCCTTTTGATGCAAGCTCTGAGATATCATTTTTCTCTGGATCTTTCTCAGTTAAATCAAAGCACATTTCATTATTGCAAATTATTCTGTTTTTCGATGTAGTTTAAAACATTTCTGCACAAAGTCTGCTTTCTGAAATTGGACCACATACATTGTTTGTTTCCTCAATAAAGCAAAAAAGGAATTGGGTCTAAGAGGAAAAGCTGAATTAATTAAAAGAAACAAACGTTTTGAAGCTTTCTGAAATTTTTTGAACACTATTTGATTTCTGTGACAGCGAACCAGCTTTGAGTCTTTTGACATTTGCTGTTAGTAGAGGAAGAAAGAATGTGTGAACTAAACACACAAAGAGTGAGACAGCACCTAGTCCAGCAGAGAATAACTGATACTTTATAATGGTTGATAAAACGATAACATAAATCTGAACACAAAATCAAATTCTTGAAAATGTGGTTTGGTATGTTTGAGCCCGAAAGAATATTTGTATTTGTGTCTGGGACGATTGGAGTGATCATTTTTCATCTGTCTACAATCTCTAACCACACACAAACACATGCGCACACACACTGCGACCTCTGCCAGTTCCTTCTTTCCTTCTCTATTCTGACCACGTTAGACCAGGACCCTGTCGTTGACCCTCCAAAGAGAGATTGATTACAGGAAAGAAGAGAATTTTGTTTGCCTTCCCTCTCTGCGTGTCTCGGTTTTCTAGGTTTTCACCCTCCTCCGCCTCTGCCACCAGTCCTTGCCTCTCTCCTTGGCTTTTTTGTTTACTTCACACTCTGCCTTTTTCTTTATTTTCTCCTCTGTCGAGTTATATTTGGAAACACCCCACTATGGGTTTTACCTCTGCAAACACCAGTCTGCTCCCTTTGGGGTGGATATTAAAAGCAAGAGGCAGCACAAAGGTCCAAATTGGATTCTTTTGAATTGTTTTATTGTGGATTCAGACCCACTGATGTTCCCTCTCCCTCTCTCCACACAGTCAGGCTGCAGGGAAGGGTTGCGGTGAGCATGCACAAGTGTACATTTGGGGGCATGAAGGCAACAGCTGGCCGTATGTAAATGCTCACTGTGGGTGGGTGTGAGGTTTGGGCGTCTTGCTGAAACGATGGGGTGGTTGCGTGTTCACCCTCGGGGTCTATGAGTCATCCTAAAATAAGTGGGTACCCCTGAAAAAGAGATTACACAGTTTTTGTCAGATCATATTTTCTAAACACTTTGTTCCTTATCATTTCCGATGTCATTTTTTGTCAGCTATACATTAGCTGTGCTCAGTCAAAAATCATTTTCCCTTTGTTTTGGGTTAAAATATTGTCTTCGTGTGTCATGAGATGCCCTCAGATGAATTTTTCTCATTTCTTTCATTCCTTGGGAGAGCACAGAGTGCCTCAGGGGTCTGTCTAACCCTCTGAGCTTTTCCATTTCGAAAAGATGCATGCCAACTGCTTAGTGTAGAAGACAAGGCAACTTTGTTTCCTTTTTCTTTTGCCTCCTTTGCTCCTCTCTTTTCATCTCTTCCCATCATCAGTGGATTTGGAGTTGAGAAATAAAATATAATATGAATTCTTCTTAAGAGTGTTCAAAATGCAAAACAATTGCAGATGCAACAGGCATCCAACATCCCGCATCCTGTCATTATTTTTGTCTCTAACACCTATTTTTTTCATCACAGATACACCTCTGCTGGTGAGAAGCAGCAGTGACTCGGCTTTGGCCCCGTCCTTTGAGATGACAACCACCCCTCTACATGTTGACCAAAGCAATGGGTCTCCTGAACCGGTGAGCACAGTCTCTCAATAAGCAAAATACAAACCCTGTTTCCAGCGAAGTTGGGTTATTTTCCAAAATGTAAGAAAAGCAAAAATCTGTGGTAATTCACATGAACCTTCATCTAACTAACAAAAATACAAAGAAAAGATTGTCAGTAGTTTCACTGACCAACTTCATTGTATTTTGTGAACACAAATTTAGAATTGGGTGATTGAAATACACTCAACAAAAGTTAGGACAGAGTTCAAATAAGACTGAAAAGTAAATGTTAAATGGACTGGTACTTATATCCTTTCTACTCTGAGCACTCAACGAGCCTCAAACACACATTCACACAACACTTTATTCTATGCCTTTAAGCACGTTTAATTATCACTCACACATTTACACTGCATCAGGAGAAATTTGGGGTTCAGTGTCTTGCCCGAGGACACTTTGGCATGTAGACTGGAGAAGCCAGGAATCGACCCATCAAACTTCCTGCTGGAAGATGACCCGCTCTATCTCCTGAGTCACAGCCGGCCACAAAGTGTACAGAATATTCAAGTAACACTGGTTTGGAGACACCACATTAAGCCGTCTACTGTAACTGGTAGTAGGAAAGGTATTATGATTGGGCATAAAAGCAGCACCTATCAAAGGCTCAGCTTTGCAACAAAGGATGGGCCATGGTCACGACCTTTCTGCCAAAATCTGTGAGAGAATTGTTCAGTAAGTTCAAAAGGAACATTTCTTAGTCCCAGACTGCAGAGAATTTAAGTTTTGTCATCCATATTGCATAATATTTTGAAAAGATTCTGAGAATTCAGACACATGGTCAGAAACCACAGCTGAATATGCATGATCTTGATCTGGTGCCTGAGCTCATATCAGAATCCTGGTCTGTTTCTGTGTTTTGGCCTTATGATAGAGCAGTGACCTGTCCAGAGTGTACCTCGCCTGTAGTTCTATGACAAATGGGATAGACTCCAGTCTCTCATCTGTGTTTATTTCAGCAGGACAATGCTGGACCACATTCTGCACAGGCTACAACAGTGCATCTTCATAGACACAGAGTACACAGAGTGTTTAACTGGTCTGCTGCCATTCCAAATCCATCTCCTATTGGGAATGCATGGGGCATCATGAAGAGTAGAATCAGACAGAGGTTACCACAAGCTGTTGAGCAGCTGAAGGCTTGTATCAAGCAAGAAAGGACAAAATTTCTAATTGCAAAACTAAAACAATGAGTACCTTCATTCCCAAAACTATTAGAAGGTGTTATTAAAAGGAAAGGTACTGTAACAGAATGGTAAACATGCCTTTGCCCCAACTTTTTTTGAGCATGCTGCAGCCATCAGATTCTGAATTTGTGTATATTCACAAAATACAATTAAATTGGTTGGTATAACCAGTGAAAATCTTTCCTTTGTACTTTTGTCAGTTAATTCATGTGAACCTTTATTTAACATATCACCGATTTTTGTTTTCATTGCATTTGGAAAATATACCAACCTTTTTGGAAATGGAGTTTGTAGTTTATTCTATGACACTAAGGTCTGTCATCACCTTTCAGCAAAAGATGTCAGTCATCAAAATGAGAGTTTTGCATTGTCAACTCTTAGATATTCATATGGAATAGAGGTTCATCAGAAATTCACATGTTCTGTCTCCCTTGATTAAATTCTTGCAGTGCAGTACTAGCTTCTCAGTGGGAGCAAAAAAAAGAGTAAATAAATACAAAGGAGATGAACATATTGTATTTCCAATTACATGTTTGGTCTCTGCCTTTCCCTCTCTGAACACAGAGAAACCCAGTGAATATTCCTCTTGTGGTCCAGCTCTCTGCCCCAGGCGTAACTTTGAAAGGATGGGCTTTTCAAGTGCTCTGCCTCTTTTCGAAAAGGATGCCATTAAGGCTGACTAAGTCTGCTGCTTTTTGCCCCTCTGTGGGTGATTGTGTATGGAAGGCTGGATGGAGGCTCCTTGAGGTCACACCTGTATGTGTGTGTCAGGAAAACTCAGGTAGCGAGATTGGGGGAAGAGAAGGAGTCCTCATGTTTACTCCCGCTGTGTTCAACTCAGTGGTGACTAAGCAGAACACGGGCATCAGCGGGCATTGAGTAAACACTATGACAGAGCCCATATTTTATGTCCAAGAAATGTCGGGGCTCATGTGCTTCAAACAGCACTGCCGGGCCAGAGTGAACGGGCTTATTATAGAGGATTCAAAATGTCCTTACAAATGTTTACAGAAATCTTGCTTCCTGACAAATGAATCCCTGCTTTCTTACTTAAACCCAGATAAAAGCAATGCCTGTCATTACAATAGTATTTTAACATATAACATGTATATATGACCCCTTAAATCTTTCTTAATGCTGCTTTATCCACACTAGTGGCTTGGCTCTATGGATGGCAATGTTGGTTGGTTGATTAGCCCATCACTTTGCTCAAGTCTGAAAGATCCAAGCTGTTCTCTTAATCAAGGAATCAACGTCAGCCTCTTTTATCAGAAGCTGCAAGTGTACCAGTATTTGATTCTGAGAGCAAATGATCCTGTCTGAAAGAAGATACAGAGTTAGGTTTTTGGAACATTTTTTTAAAAGACGGAATGCACTGGCTGGTTCAGCAAAAGCAGAAGGTTTCTGGAAGACCACAGAAGACGACAAAAATGGATGATGAAGTCTATCATCAAGAGAAGCATTAATGAATGTAAATACTGAGGGTTTACCAGAAGTTATACTCCAGATCAGCAAGGTCAGATTAAACTTTGCCAGAAAAGCATCTAAAGAGCCTGCCCACTTCTGGAAAAAAATCTTTTAACAAAAGGAAGATGGGAAAAGAAACATATATCGAAGGAAAGGAACAGCTCATGATCAGACACATACCATACCTTCTGTCAAACAAAGTAGAGGTAATGTTAAGGCTTGGGTATTTATGGTTGCCAGTGGAACCAGGTCACTAGTGTTAACTGATGATGTGACTGCTGATAAAAGTAGCAGGATAAATTGTAAAGGATACAGGGCTATACTCTCTGTCCAGATTCAGCCAAATGTTGTGAAAGTGATCAGTGCCACACAGCCTGCATGGATGGTGTCCTAAAGTATACTGCCAAAAGAGCTTCCAAGACTTTCTCAAGGCAAAGAAATGGGATATTCTTCAATGGCCAAGTCAGTCACCTGAAATCATTGCCACCATAGGGGCTGACTTGTTTCCTGGATCTTTACCAAACTCTGTGTACTTAATACCTGTGATGGATACAAGAACTGATAACTTTTTTTAATGTCATGGGGTCAAAAGTCAAGGTCAAATGGGGTGATCTTAGATTAAGAGCAGAGGCCTTCCAGCTGAGTTCTAGGCATTTCATTTATAACCAACATCAATCAACTTTCTTACCTGGTTCTGAGTGTTGGGAAAAGCATCTTTTTACTGTTGGTTGCCCACAAATCACATCTGAGTAATTATCATAGATAAATATAATATCATAAGCTTTGCATGCTGCCCTGTCTGTTGGGAAAACTCTCCACCTTTCTGATTCACTTGAACTCATTAAGATCAGGAAAAAAGCTTATTCGTTGCTCACACCGGGGGAGCTTCAAGGTTTTCGTTTGTGCTTTTGAGTAGTGCACCATGAACCCTAACTCTTGCTCATTCACTCATGTGCTTCTTTATCTGTTAAAAGATTTGCAGTGTAAAAATCAGGGATTAATCTTAAGTTAATTAATGTTTGCTCATGGCTACAGTAATCTTCAGTCTGATGAAGACTTGTATTCCAGCCTGTGTAATCCGTGTATGATTTCAAAACGACATGTAGAGGAGAACCAAGATTCTTAGCGTCTGTGTGTGCATGTCTGAAAGGTGAGGAAGCCGTCACAGCTCTTGAGCATATTGAGTCTTGGGCCTGATGGACTCCATAGATCAATATGCTATCACTTCATCCTCACTCATCCACTGTAACCCCCACCCTTCTACCCACACACTCTCTTACTCAAGTCAACACACACACTTACAAGTAACACAACCATGCTTTTGTCCATTTTTGCTTTGAAGTAAGTATGGAAAACTAGATAAAGTCTAATTGAGGCTGTTACTGTGATAAATATGCATCCTGCCTCTTTAATTGATTTTACTGCCCGCTATGGTGAAGACCAAGGTTGGCCCAGTTCTTTCTCTACGACTCACATGTAGTCTATGCACATACCTCTCTTAGCCTCTCTCTTTATATCAGAAGAGCTAATGAAACTTTCAAAAGGCTGAGCAGTGCTAAACATGCAATCGGCCCCTTAATTGGTTCAGACTTCCTGCTATGTTCGAAGCGAATAAATGAGACATTTAATGCTATCCACTAACTGCAGGAACTGCTGCTTCTTCTCTTGCTCCTCTCACCTCTCACACTCTCCCTTCTAATAATGCTTGTTAATGTCTCTTCATTCCCTCTTTCTCTCCTTCATCCCGCCTTGCAAGTTTTTGGCTGATTATTAATATGCTGAGGTGTAGTGATGTTTCCCTAAGCTGCGATTTTAAAAGCTGACAACTTAACCAGCTGAACTACTGCATTTAACTGTTTTCTATCTTTTTCACTTGGTAGCAGCTGGATGTTGTGTGTAGCTCACAATAGCAGCGTATTGGTATGTTTTTAAGGAACATATGGCAGTGAGCTGATGTGATGGATATGGAGAGGGTTAGGGAGCACTGGCGAGTACACTGAAGCTGTGATCCTGTGGTTACACACTCTCCTAAATGTACACACATGCAATTTCTCAGCTGGCTGACGTGTTGCAGATGCTTGCAGCAACACACAGGAAATGCACAGAAGAAACACACACACACACACACAAGCCTCATTACTCATCTGTCTGACAACAAACGCGCTCACACTCACACACACACACACACACACACACACAAATATCTCCTCTCTCATATGTCTGCACGCCACCCTGTCAGTCACAACAGAACTCTACAAACACAGAAACGTGTTCAGCAGAATGCAGCACAATAACAGAGAAGGCAACCTGTTAGTCGTGCTTAGGCGGCTTTTCAGACAGGTTTCACAAATTATTGCAGCGTTCACTCTTTAATCACTCAGAGATGAAAATAGAATACATAAAACCATAAATTTCTAAAGAAAAACTTGCTGCTAAAAACTGCACTTGAAGCTTTTTAAACATTGAGAGTTTTAATTTTCATCAGCTTTTGAAATGTATCCATGTGGGAGACCCAGTCAGTGGAAACTGAGGAGAAAGTGCTGAAAGGAGCTGAAGTGTTAGCACAAAGAGTAAGCACAAGTTGAAGGGTTGAAAATGTCATTTAAAGCATAAGTGATAAAAGCAGTTGTCAGTTCGTAAGCAAAGACAGGAGCTGAAGTGTCAGTTGATGTGTAAGCACAAAGGGGGAATTATCACAGGGGATATTATCACAACCGGTGCTAATAAATTACTTGAATTTTAGTGCTATAATGGTACTAATGCCATATTTTTGTCCGTATTATCTCAGATTGTAGAGTAAGACTGTAGTTTTATGTATTAATCTTTTTAGAATAGTGAAAGAAGCCAAACTTTAATCGGTTGCAAGTAAACTGTAACATACAGTAACAGTTTGAGTTATTATTGGTATTAGTAACTAAACTGAAGCATGCAGTCCAATGCAAAGCCAAACATTTTGAAATGTGTAAAAATATTCTAGGTAAATGTAGATGCAAGTTAGAGTTGATGAAATAACAAGTAATTGTGATGATACTAAAATCATCAGTAGGAGTGAAAGGATGTTTTTTGTGTAAATATGAGGCACAATCAAAACGTTTTGCGAATCAAAAACCTGATTAAAAATCCCTCCAAATACCACAACTAAGGTAGTTTCTGCCAAATGTGCTCCCTCAGTCCACTCAGTAATTTGGAGTAGAACTCCATGTTTAACTTAAGTAAATAATTTAAGGTACATGTACATTGTATAGTCAAGTATTGAGCCACCTACACACTACAACCACGTGAGCTTTTATGACATCCCAATCTAAATTCATAGGCATTAATATTGAGTTGGTGCCGCTTGCTTCAAGATTTTGGAATGTATCTGTAGAATTTTTTGTCCATTCATATTGAAGAATGTCTCTTCTAGTTCATCCCAACAGTGCCAAGGGGTTGGGGTCAGGGCTCTGTGCAGGCCAGTAAAGTTCTTCCCCGCCAAACTTCATCCAACCATGCCTTTTGCACTGGGGCACACTCATTCTGGGACAGAATATGGCCTTCCCCAGTCTGTTCTCACAAAGTTGGAAGCATACAGTCCAAAATGTCTTGGTAAGCTGAAGCATACACATCACTGAAATAAGGGGCCCAGGCCAACCCCAGAACAACAACCCTGTAGTATTATCTGTCTTCCACAAAACTTTATCGTTTGCACAGTGCAGTCAGGCAGATAATGTTCTCCTAGCATTTGCCCAATCCAGGCTCATCCATCAGTTGACAGATAGAGAAACATGATTTGTCACTTCACAGAACGCGTTTCCACTGCTCCAGAGTCCAGTGGTTTTACCCCACTCCATCTGATGCTTGGCATTGTGCGTGGTGATGTAAGGCTTGAATTTAGCTGCTTGGCCATGGAAACCCATGCTATGAAGCTCCTGGTGCATAGTTTTTGTGGTGAAGTTGATGTCAGATGAGGTTTGAAACTCTACAGTTATTGAGTCAGCAGTGTTGGCAG